>JAQYXR010000209.1:0-146978 GCA_030545055.2 Neoaliturus tenellus
CACCTCTTACGTCATCAAAATGACGTCACCGACGCCACCAAGGTCAAGGTCAAGCCGAAACTTAAAATTTTTTGGCACTTTTGCCGTTTCTCGCACTACGCTCCGAGTTTTAGTCCGAGTCCTCGCGACCTTGACCACTTGGAGCGAATATTCGACGAGAAACGGCAAAAGTGCCAAGTTAAACTCGAGTTTCTGACATGACTCTGCCTAAATGGGCAATTGGTAATCCCTCAGGTGACCTTGAACTAGCACAACACCCCCAGATTCATATTACCGTGACCTTGAAAACCTAACAACGGAGCGCCGACACCGATGCGCACCCCACGACAGCCACCGAGTGACTGACTGTCAGGCTCCGTGTACTCTAGGTATATCGGCTTGAGAGACTAAGACTCTAAACTGTCAGGAATGGGAGTAACTAACTGAATTTTGCAAGGAAAAGTCATTTCATCCAATATTTTAAACAAATCCTCATCAGTAAAACTGACATTAGCCCGTTTTGTATAAAACTTAGGGTGTCCGCGCAACAGTTTGCGCCACTTAGCTAAAGTGGAAACCCTCTTAACTTTGAGTGGTGGACAGTGAGCAACTAATAAAGCCTTAACACGGCTAAGTTTCTTACCTAAAGCGTCCCGCGACATGGCTTCTCCTCACAAAAGTCCGCACAATACTGAGAGACTGCTTGTAGCGCACGAGTCAAGGGAAAACAGGTGGGGGAAACAGCAGGAGTGGGGGAAGGTCACAGCGGTGGGGGGAAGGTGAGGTGGTACGCTGGAGTATCGCAACACTTCACCATGAGCTGTCCTACAGTCAACACACTGTTCTCTTGGCCCGAGTTGGCACTAGAAGAAACATTTCTGTACAGCTTAGGCTGTGAGAGCCGAGGAAGCAAAGTCAAAGTGGAAATCGTGTTAAACTCCAAGATGAAGAGTCTCCTAAATAAACTAATTGTATCCCTGCAATCCCCTATAACTTTAGAGAAATACCACTTTATAAAGCGACACCTTATCCTTTGGCAAAAAGAAGTGGAAATGGAAAAGATTGCAGTAAAATTAATTTAACTTAAAACCTGGACTAGACACTCATGGCGATACCACGTGGCGTGCAAACGCCACCCTAAACATTACAAGTTAGGTTATTGAGCACCTCTGGTACGATAACCGATGTGCTAGAGTTAAAGTGTGATGACCTTGAGTCAAAACACTGAAATACTACAAGTCGATATCGTCCCAGAGGTAAAGTGTAGTGACCTACATTTATAACTTGTAAAATTACTTACATATAGAGAGCTAGAGAACAGCGAGGCACACCGTATGGAAGCCAGAGACATACTGGCGAAGCGGTGTTGTGCAGCCTAGGGACCCAGTTGTGGTGGGGGTATAGCCAACACTTAGAGTACAAGTGTTGTGGGTGACCTTGACCCACTTAACTTACCTGACCCCCCCCCCCGACAAAAAGTGCGAACCCCCCCCCCTTCCCCCCCCGACAAAAAGTGACCCCCCCACCACCCCACCCCCACCCCCACCCCCTCCCCCACCCCTGATATCCTGGGCGTGGCAGCCCCGGTGGGGATATAAGGGGGCCCGGCCAGAGCCGGCTCGCAGTCCGCTCCCGCGCGTTGAACGTGAACGATCGGGACGGACCGCCATAGGCATCACTAAACATTGAATGGCGCCTTCAGTGTTTAGCGAAGTCTACTCTAACTTTAAGACTTGTATTAGTTGTAAGATATTGCGCTTGCGTTTGGGTATTGCGAATTGTTTTATATGAGAGTGTTTTACTTGTACCCTACGTCTCCTGTGTGTCTTTTATCCTTTGTGTCTTGTTTGTTATGTGTTTAATGTGTATGTGCTTGTTCCAGCATTGACTACGTTGAGCTCAATTGTGTGTTGTAAGTGTGTTATGTTTCTAAAGTGTATACGCTTGTTTTAGCAATCCCCCTGGAGCTTTTTCAATGCTCAAAGTAAATTGTAATGTCAGGGAACGGGAGTAGGCCCCCGTGTAAAGCCACTTTTAATAATTGGTAGGCTCCTGCCAGGCATGCAAAAGGTTGCGGATGGCATTTGGGAGCATGTCCGTTTGTACGCTGGCATGCAAAAGGTTGCGGCGGCCTCTGCACTCGGACGAGGACGTAAGCCACTAGGGTGTCCTCAGTTAGTTTCCCTTCTGGAAACTTAAAATTATGTAAATAAACTTTGTTAGCTATTTGTGTTTTTAGTCCCCAAGGCCCCCGAACATTCGTGGTTCGCCATGGATGTACGGGGGCCGAAAATTTTTAATGTCCGTGTGGCCTTGACCCACAAAGCTTGTAAAAGTTTACTGCATTGCTAAATGAAAAAATAGTAATAATAAGGTACGGGAGTAGGCCCCCGTGTAAAGCCACTTTTTATAATTGTTAGGCTCCTCTCAGGCATGCAACAGGTTGCGGCTGGGGTTGTGGGAGCATGTCCGTTTGTACGCTGGCAAGCAAAAGGTTGTGGCGGCCTCTGCACTCGGACGGAGGACGTAAGCCACTAGGGTGTCCTCAGAGTGTTTCCTCTTGGAAACTAAAAATTATGTAAATGAATCTTTGTTAGCTATTGAAAAGACATTGCAGTAAATGTTTACAAGTCTCGCGTGGCGAAGGGTGCATGACATTGGATGTTGCCTTGTTGTCATAGTTGGGTCTCTTCGGAGGCTACAGCGATGACAACCCAAGTGCCCCACACCCCCATAGGGGGTGTGGGGCTTAATTTTTGTAAAGTTTTTTGTGACCTTGACCTAAATATATAAAACCTTTCAAAGTCTTTAACAGTCAGGTCTTATTTAAACAGTTAATACATTATGGTATTTTAAAAATTTAACAGTTAGGTTAGTAACACACAAGTTTGGAGTTGTCTATAGTTAGGTCTTTTAGGAGGCTTTAGCGATGTCAACATAAAGGCCCCAAGTGGGGTTTATTTTTATTTTAACCAAATAGTGCGAACAAAAGTGCGAACCCCCCCCCCGACAAAAAGTGCGACCCCCCCCCCTTCCCCCACCCCCTCCCCCACCACTGATATCCTGGGCGTGGCAGCCCCGGTGGGGATATAAGGCGGCCGGGCTGCACGCACTTCTCATTCCGGTCCAAGCTCCCATACGGACAGGTTCTCTCTTGCTCTTGAGATTTTTTTAGAACTTTACTTCTTTCTTCACATCTATTCTTTTCATTTATTCTATTCATTACAATGGGTCTTAAGCTGAAAAACTACCCGCCAGCTTCAACCTCGACCGACACGTCTCAACCCTCATCATCCTCCACTTCGATCCTGGAATACCTGATGACTGCGAACATCCTGAGCTGCCTGACGATGCCGCCGCCGCCGCCACCGCCGCCACAGCCCGCCTCAATGCCCAGCCTGTCGCCATTGCCGCCGACAGTGGAAGAGGCTGGTGCACCGCCATCGTCAGGAGAACTCGTCAAGTCGTCAGGTCGAGTCCCGGTAGCCTCTCCAGCACTCTCTCTGCTATCGGACTCAGGATCGGAGTCTGCGGTTTTTGAAGAGACGTCCAGGTCGAGGATCACTCCTTACAGCAGAACCCGGAAAATTTTATCCTATACCAAATCCCAATGTCCCTTACCCATATCCCCCATGCCGTCCACACCAACCAAACCACCCCGTAAATCCATCTTTTCCCCTGAACTTCCCACTATTGACCTGCCATCCAAATCGCCTCAAAAATCCATCCTTTCCCCCGAACTTCCCACCATAGACCTAACACGTTCCCCTACCCCACCCAAAATTGTTTGCTCCATTCCTCTTGACCAATCTTTGCCCCTTCTACCTCCTTCCACCCCCATTCCTTCTAGCCAGCCTAATTCGGAGAAGCTCCAAGACACTCCACTAAAGAGTCCAACACAAAAACGTAAGCGTGTTAAAGCCCCTGCTGGCAAGGGTAAGAAATGCGATTACGCTTGGATGTCAAGTAAGTTTGGGGTTTTGTGTTGCCAGAATCTTGCCTGTGCAGAAGGAGATCGCTGCCAACGACACCTTAAAAGTACAGTCAAATTTCGGCAATTCAAACCCTACACTCTTTATATTAAGCCTAAAACGTTCAAGTTCAGACATCCCCACGGCCTGCAACCGCGGGATATTAGAAGGCTAAAGGTTGATGAAAAATATTATTTCATTGGTCAGACCTATGGAGCAGGTAATAAAAAAGTAGAAATCGTTGTAAAAGGTGAAGGCCACCTTTGTACAATGCAAGTACCACCTCGGATGGTACAAAGAGAATTTTTCATCCCTAAGGCCTATCTAATACGAAGGGAAGGATGCCAAACCGTGTGGGAAATGGACTAGAACATGGGCCCACTAAAAAAAAAAAATTCAAAATTGTTAGGTTGTGTTGGACAATATTTAAAAGTCTTTTTCCAATTATTTTTCCAAATTTAGTCTTAACCCTCTTAAAGTAAGGGAGAGGGGTATTATACAAGTCAGGTAAAAAAAACAAAAAAAAAACACTTGACTTGTATAATACTTTAACCTGGCGGTGATGTAAAGTCACTGGGACAATCTCAAACCGTGTCCTTGAGGGTGAAGACTAAGTTACGAAAAATCTTTAACAAATAAAAACGTACCTCCAAACACTTGTAGCTTGCTACAAGTGTTTGGAGGTAAAAATTTTTCAAAGTTTGAATGACCTTGACCCATATAAATTACTGTTTAAAGTAAAGTGCTAACCTTACAACTAATGTTGTGTATCACGTGATACCCCACTCTAACGCTCTTACTAAGCTTGTATGAGCCGTTCATTTGCTTCAGTCTGTTTCTGTGCTCCGTGGTAAACATGTAACGGTACAATTACAAAGGTGGTGACTTCTTGATAGATCAACACAATGCTTGGGAAGTGCTAAACCAGCATAGAATGGAAGTTGAGTATTGTATAAGACGAGACGGGTCTACATTTTATCTATGTATTATAAACAACCAAACTCATAAGTATGAACACTGGACAAAAATTAATTATAACAACATAGATGAGCTGTTTGCTTGGGTGTTTGAGGTGTGTAAAGTTATTGAAGAAACCAAAATAATGGGTGTGCTAAAGGTATGTAAAACTGATGACCGGGAAGACTAAGCAAAATTTCTTTTGCACCCCCCCCCCTTCCGCTCCCCCTCGTGTTACCCCCACCACTAAAAATGGGTATATATAGGAGTGGTAATCAACCGTCCTCTCATTCTGCTTTACACCGTTAAGCTGAACACCACCATGTCTGCTATGAACATCCCAGCCTCTACCTCTGGCCCGGCCGCCTCCAACTCCAGCCCGAGCATTGGACCAATCCGATCGGGGCCTTCTTCAAGGAGTCGTGTCCGATTCTCCGGCTTTGGTCCTGTGAGGAAGGAGTTGCGAAGCAGCGGAACTTCTCAACCAACCACGAGGGACGCATCAACTCAGACTCCACCAAACATCATCGAGTGGTACGACGAAGTCATAGAGCAAAGGGACAGAATGCTAGAGAATACTCGCAGTGAGCTACTTCATATCCGGAGTAAATGGGGAAAACTGATTAGGAAGTGTGAAAGCCTGTTGGACAGTGATGATAGTGAGGATGAGAGTGGATAGGTGTGTGGGTAAAGACTTGGACTGGGACTTGTGTGTATGTATGAATGTGTGCGTGAATGTGAAATACAGAGCGGGGGATAGATCACTCTGTGGCAATGGACTAACATGCCACTTAGTGATCTATCCCCCGTTCTGGTAATGTTTTTGGATGGCCTTGACCCACTTTACCAAGGTTAGCTAGTACCCCCACCACTGATAAGTGTATATATACGGGTATTGATGTGCAGTTTGGTTATTCTGCTTTGTATCGCTTAGCTGAATACCTCACTTCAACATGGCTTCCAACTGCAAAACTTCTCGGGCTTCTTCTTCAAGAAGGCGTGCTGCCAACGTTCTGCCTGCTACTCGTGGACCTGCTCGACCATTCCATAGCATAACTGTTGCTCGGGCAAACGCTTGCAAAGCTCCAATGCTACGGACCTTGCTGGAGGTGAGCCAAGACGGACAAGGCTTGCTCAGTCCTGGTCAACGGCAGGAGCAAGAAAGGCGTATGGCGTACTTCAGGCTGCAGGGTGTAGTTCCCAGCTTGAAGTTAGGCGATCCCAGAGTAGCAAGCATCAACGAGGCAGCGGACTACATATCACACCTTCACAGTGTTTTAGAAGTAAAGGACCAACAAATTGAAAACTTAAAAGAACAATTGAAACAATTTAACTTTAATCCGGTGGAGTTTGTAGAAACGGTGATGAGTGATAGTGACGATGAAGGTAGTGAATATATATTAGGTATGTAATGAAAAGACAGGGACATGTGTGTGTGTGTGTGTGTGTGTGTGTGTGTAGAATACAGAGCGGGGGATAGACTACTTTGCGGCAATGGACTAGCATGCTGCTTAGTGGTCTATCCCCCGCTCAAAGGGTACTTTTGAATGACCTTGACCCACTTTAAACGAAGGACAACCGGTTAACTGGTATAAAAGAGGGGGTCTGTACATCCCGACTTCATTCTGCTTTGGACCTTCCAGTGGAACGCTAGAAAATGAGTGGATCACTGATCATTGGTAAGGAGTGGGAGTATGTAACCATGAACTATTTAAACTGTAGAGGGATGTTGAAGAAGGTGTATGATAATGTTAAAAGAATGGTTGTTGAAGAAGGTAGGGTAGTGATTGTAGCGTGGAAGAAGAAGCAGTATACAGGACAACAAGTGAGAGCAAGTGACTTTGGGGGGAATAGTGTGTTTCAAATTGGACGAGCGAACTTGGTTAATTTGGACATTGTGTTTTGGGACTTGGAAAGGTTAATTGAAAATAGTGGCAAACATGGGGAACTCTTAATTGGCAGGGAGGACAGAGTATATGAGTAAGTGTAAAAGACTGGGGGGCTTATGTGTGTGTGTAAAGACTAGGACTTGTGTGGAATACAGAGCGGGGGATAGATCACTTTGCGGCAATGGACTAGCATGCTGCTTAGTGGTCTATCCCCCGCTCAAAGGGTATTATTGGATGGCCTTGACCTATATAAAGGTAGAGGGGGAATGGGTAATAGGAGGGGGAAATTGGTATATATGTAGGACTGATGAATAAAGCATTTAGTCAAGCATTTGTCTAGACACTATCAACAACAACAATGGAGAGCTTCAGTGTTGAGTTCATCCTCTTGGAAGAAGACATCAACGAAGTGGTGGAACTTATAGAGGATAAGACCAGCCAGGGCACATTGGAACTTGTGAATTGCGAACCGTTGGACAATGCCGCAATCGATAAGATTGCATATTTCATGATGCATTTGTATAACGAACAAACAACCAATATGGAGTTTGTGCAGTACCTTTATCAAAACCAAGTAAATGTGCGAGTGACAATTACTTGGTGGCAGTAATAATAAAGTGTAACATATGGATGTGGACTTGGATGTGGACTTGGACTTGAGTGTGGTCTGCGGAATAGAGCGGGGGATAGATCACTTTGCGGCAATGGATTAGCATGCTGCTTAGTGGTCTATCCCCCGCTCAAAGGGTATCTTTACGTGACCTTGACCCACATAAAATGTATAGTTGGTGGGGGTATAAAAAGGGCAAACCAATTGGATAGATACACCACTTTCATACCATGGCTCCACTTGACAACACCGTGTTCCATCGCGACAGAATTCTTTCAATTCTGGAGGTAATACCTGTAGAAGTTATAGAAGCAGAGGACCAACTACCTGCGGTTGATCAGGAAGAGGAGGAGGAAGAAATAATGGATATTGAAACGGACTCTGACGAAGCTGGTTCAACGGACAATGAAGTGGACTTGTACGCCTACGAAACATTAGAGTCATCATCTGAGTCGGAAATGGAATTCCAATTGGAAATTGAAGAAGAAGAAGAACAAGACACTCCTCATCGTCCAATGGATAGGATGTTAGTTGCCAGAAGAATTATGTATTGTCATCGCTGCCTATTCCGTGATGAGGATGATTCCGACTCTGATGGTGATGTTTCACCTTTGTAAAAGCTTAAACAAAAAGTTAAAAAAAGAATGTGAGCGGGGGATAGAGCACTTTGTAGTAAATGATGCTGCTTAGTGCTCTATCCCCCGCTCAAAATAATAATTCCAAATGGCCTTGACCTATATAAATTTTGCTCAAACAGACGTCTTTAAAAAAACTTGTACAAATTATTGAATCTAGACCAAATATCATCAATTTATCAAGCCTACTGATAAATTTATTACAAACGGTTGTGTAAAGGCTAAATTTAGCACATGATTGATAACCTGTTTTATATGACGTCACTTTCCCCACCTATCTGCCTCGGATATAAAGGGTCCCGGTCGAGCACGCTGCTCATTATTGCGTGGACATTCACAGAGTGTGCATTCAAAGCCAAACTGTTTGAAATGGCTCTTTGCGACATTTGTGGGGAAATCTTTCAAGACGAAGATCTTTTCACCCTACACAGAGAATTACATGAAGACGAAGATAGAAAAGAAGATATTACCATGGATGAAATAGACTTAGACTCAATTGACCGGTTTTTGGAAGAGCACCAGAAGCAGACGAACTACTGGGACAGCTATCTACAGCAAATGCAAAGAAGAAGACCTAGTGTGATACAATTTGCTGGTGCTGGACCATCTACTGCTACAAGACCTATTGAAGAAGAGGACACCGAAGAAGAGGACACCGAAGAAGAGGATATGGAAGAAGAAGAACTGGAAGATGTAAGACAACTGCGCACCACGGCCTTGCCAGGACGAGTTGTAACACATTTTAAAATTAATAACGTTCAATTGGAATTGGAAACATTCATAACCCAGGCTAAGGAACTTGTTGGTCAAACGTTGAGGGAAGAATTACAAAGGCTAAATTTTATTAAATTTGGAATGGTGTTAGAGGCTATGTTTAACAATACTGATGGTGAAACAGCATTGAGAGCGTTCATTACCAAAAACCGAACCCTTACCTTCACCTCCAACATCGATGATATAATTGAAGAATGCTTGGAGGAACTTATAACCAAAGTTCAAGAACATGAAGGAAGAGGATCTGGATGGACTTTGTCATCAATTGAAGGTATGGATGTAAGGGTTCATAAGCATGGACATGGTTTAAGGGGTAGTAGTTTTATCCCTCTACCAAAGAAAATCCAAAACACCAACTCGTGTAGGAATGTGCAAAATGAAGGTAATGAATGTTTTAAATATGCAATGATAACCAAATATGTTAAAGATCATCCTTGTAGAGTTGGTAGAAAATATTACGAGAATGAACATCGCTACAACTTTCAAGGTCTTACCTACCCAGTTACCTTAAAAGACATTGACAAATTTGAAAAGAAAAATCCTGGCGTTTCAGTCAATGTTTTTGGTCTGGATGATTCGAACAACGTTTATCCTTTGCGGGTAGTAAAAGACGAGCAAAGAAACCACACGGATTTGCTATTGATAACGAAGGGTGAAATTTCCCATTATGTATGGATAAAGGACTTTGTAGCCTTGGTATGGAATCAGTTATCAAAACATAAAAGTAGGTTAACAGTGTGTAAAAGATGTTTCTGCTTCACATATAAAGAACTAAGACGTGGAGGATCAGAATGGTTGATTGAACACAAAAGACTTTGTAACGAAAATTATGAAGTAAAGATTAGTCTGCCACCACCATCTCAAGCATGTATCCAATTTAACAAGACAGTTCACCAATATCGGATTCCAGTAGTCATCTACGCAGATTTTGAATCTACGTTAGTACCACAGGAGCTGCCGGACGGTGAAGTGACTAGAAGAACAAAATATCAGTTGCATCAACCCAACAGTTTTTGTCTACTAGTGAAATCAACCTTGTCTGAAAACCAATTGCAAGACTATGGTTTAACATCCACTCCAATACTCTACCGTGGTGAAGAAGCCGCTAAGTATTTCGTAGACCGGTTGTATGACATTGCTGAAAAGGTACAACGCTTGTATGGTAATGTCGTACCTATGGAACCTTTGAATGAGAATCAAAAAGAAGAATATAATCTGACATCAAGATGTTATCTATGCGAGAAGAGTTTCAGTGAAGAAAATCCAAAAGTAAGAGATCACGATCACCTGACAGGTTTATACAGAGGAGCTGCTTGTAATTCATGCAATATAAATTACAAACTGCCCCACTTTATCCCTGTCGTGTTACACAATCTTAGCGGCAACGACTCCCACTTCATTATTCCAGAGTTAGGAAGAGATAATGGTAGAATTGATGTTCTTGCTACAACATTGGAAAAGTATATCAGTTTCTCAAAAACAGTAGGTAAAATTAAACTTCGCTTTGTAGACTCTTATAGATTTATGGCATCTAGTTTGAGCAGATTGTCTGAGAATCTACGAAGAGAAGACCTAAAAGAAACCAGCAAGATTGTACCTGAAGATAAATTGGACTTAGTATTACGTAAAGGAGTGTTCCCCTACGATTACATAACTTCTACAGAAAAATTTGAAGAAACCAGTCTACCACCTATTGAAGCCTTCAACAGCAAATTAAACGAAAGTGAAATCTCCATTGAAGACTACAATCATGCTTGTAATGTTTGGAACCAACTAAACATTCAAACCTTAGGGGAATATTCTGACTTTTATATAAAATTGGACGTAACTCTGCTGTGCGATGTGATGGAAGAATTCAGAAACACCTGCTTCTCCGCCTATGGACTGGACCCTCTACACTCGTACACATCTCCAGGATTAGCATGGCAAGCTATGCTAAAGTCAACCAACTGTCGACTGGAACTTCTAACGGATATTGATATGGTGCTCATGATGGAATCTGGTGTACGGGGCGGTTTGACACAAGCTGTAACACGTCATGTCAAAGCCAACAACAAGTACATCCCCGGCTTCGACGAGCAACAACCATCGGTTTACCTTGGCTACTTTGACGCAAACAACCTTTATGGTTGGGCAATGTCAAATCCGCTTCCCTACGCTGACTTCAAATGGATCGACCCGGCCACCATCGGAGACATTTCACAGATTCCAAAGGATGGTCCAAAAGGCTATATTTTGGACTGTGATTTTGAATACCCGGAGCACCTTCATGACCATCACTACGACTTGCCTCTCCTAGCCAAGACTGAAGTTTCACCGACAGGAAGATGGCCAAAATTGATGATGACCTTGGAGAATAAAGATCGGTATGTGGCTCACTACTGGGTAGTTCAACAGGCTCTTGAATTGGGTCTACGTATAGTGAGAATTCATAGAGCAATTGAATTCACCCAGTCTTGTTGGTTGAAACCATACATTGATTCCAACACTACAAGAAGAGCTGCAGCGACAACAGCATTTGAAAAGGACTTCTATAAATTAATGAACGACGCCATCTTTGGGAAGACCTTGGAGAACAAAAGAAAACATAAAAATGTAAAATTAGTGAGTGATCCTAGAAAATTGGAAAAATTAGTGCAAAAACCAAATTTTGGAACATCCATGATTATAAACGAAAATCTAGTCGCCGTCAGTATGAAGAAAACAACAATAGTCATGGACCGTCCGTTATACATAGGTATGTCGATTTTGGACATAAGTAAAACCCTGATGTATGATTTCCATTAAAACAAAATGGTTAAACACTACGGAAGGGAAAACATTGGAGTCGCATACATGGATACGGACGCGTTTATCTACTGGATAAAGACTTTGGACATGTATGAAGACCTAAGGACATTTCCATACAAAGAAGATTTCGACTTTTCTGACTATCCGAAGAACCATCCAAATTTTAATGAAAAAAATAAAAAAGTAATTGGAAAATTTAAAGATGAAGCAAATGGAATGCCTTTAGAAGAAATAGTAGCGTTGATGGCGAAATTGTATTCATTTAAGATGTATCACGAGAACAACACACCGACAGTCAAGAAAGCAAAAGGAGTGAAGACATCTTATTTGAAAAAACACGTGACATTTGACCACTACAAGACTTGTTTGTTTGAAGATACTACAATGTCAGCAACATTCAACAATATCCGAAGCTTCAAGCATCAAGTCTACAGTGTCACCGAAATTAAAAAAGCACTGTCAGCCCGGGATGATAAAAGACATATTATGCCCGACAAAATCCACACTCTTCCTTTCGGCCATTACTCCCTAAACCCTATCAACTAGTAACCTATTCTTCGTCCTTCTACAACTTCAACCTTATTCCTTTCTCCTTCCGTAAAAAAATGGGGAACATGGCAAGTCCAATGCCGTGTTCCCCATTTTTTTACACAAGTTTGGATGACCTTGACCCATATAAATGATGTGAATATTTAAAACAACATTCATTGTGATTATACATGTGATACAACAAACATTGAAACCTGCAATATGAAGGACTTGAAGCAACAAATTGTCAACGAACTTCATAAACCTGCAAGAAGAAAGTTTCCACGAAGAAATACGGTGATAAAAGGGATTAATGATTTATATCAAGCGGATTTAATCGAAATGATTCCTTATAGTAAACAAAATAGAGGATATAAATACATATTGACTGTTATTAACTGTTTTTCAAAAATGGCTGATGCTTTACCGTTAAAAGATAAAAGCGGCAAAAGTGTTACAAAAGCAATGGAAATAGCTATACAAAGAGACAAACATACTATTAAACATTTACAAACAGATGATGGAAAAGAATATTTTAATAAGGAATTTGCAAATTTAATGAAAAAACACAATATAAACCATTACTCAACCAATTCAGAAGTAAAAGCCTCAATAATCGAAAGATTCAACAGAACTTTAAAAAGTGCAATGTATAAAATGTTTTCCAACAGAGGATCGCACATATGGATTGATATGTTACCAAAACTTATAAACGATTACAATAACAAATTTCATAGGACTATCGGAATGAAACCAAACCAAGTAACTAGTAAAAATGAAAACCTTGTATTAAAACGTATAAAAATGAATACTAAACCAAAAGTTGAAAAACTAAAGCCTAAAAAATTTAATGTGGGTGATAAAGTGCGAATAAGTAAATATAAAGGTGTATTCAGTAAAAGATATCTGCCAAATTGGACCAATGAGGTTTTTACTGTATTCAAAGTACAACCTACAGTACCTGAGACATATATTTTAAAAGATAATAAAGGACAATTGCTTGAAGGAGGGTTTTATGGACATGAAATGTTAAAATCAACAGTAGGCGATGTATATTTAGTTGAAAAGGTGTTGCAACGGAAAAAAGATAAGGTCAAAGTACGATGGTTAGGATTTAATAAGACGGAAGATTCTTGGATACCTAAAAAGGATTTGATATAACGATAGAGAATCATTTTAGGTTGAACCATTACAAAGGATGGAGATAGTACCACAAAAAGAGAGTTTTACTATTAATAATATAGATGAACTCACAGTGGATGATTCAGAATTCAATAGTGGGAAACATGGCAATTTGTTACCAAACACCGTTCGTTGTCTGGTTACCGGACCTTCCAACTGTGGAAAAACTAATGTAGTATTCAATTTGATTACAAACCCTAAAGGATTACGTTTTAACAATCTATATGTATTTTCAAAATCACTACAACAACCAAAGTATCAATTATTGGAAAAGATACTGACTAATGTGCCTGAAGTTAAATATTTAAAGTTTAATGCAAGCGAGAGTGTCATGCAACCACAAGAAGCTAAACCATTCTCCGTGTTCATATTCGACGATGTATCTTGTGAAAACCAAAACACAATAAGAAATTACTTCGCTATGGGTCGACATAACAACATAGATAGCATTTATATTGGTCAAACTTACAGCAAAATACCAAAACAACTCATTAGAGACAATGCAAACAAGTTAATTGTATTTAAACAGGACGAAACCAACCTAAAACATATATATTTTGATCATGTAAATGCGGATATGACATTTGAACGATTTAAAGAGTTATGTGGAAAGGCTTGGGCTGAAAAATATGGGTTCCTAACAATTATGAAGGAACAACCGCTAAACAATGGTCGATACAGGATAGGATTTGATAGATTTATATTAATACATTGAACGTGGTATAAAACATTCATTGTTGTACAACACGTCTTGCTACAAACATGGTTAACCAAGAAAAATTAGTAAAAGAAATAAAATCACTTAGTGATTCTATTCGGGCTAAAAACAGAGCATTGAAACTAGGTATTAGCGAGAGGGAGAAATTCCTTGAATCTACATTTAAACCTATTACTGAACCCTTGAAACAATTAAACAAAAAATTTGCTAAACCTATATTGGAAGGAGATGCGATTGCACCTATTACGAAGTTTGAAAGAGAAAATGTAAAATCAGAAGATTTTAGTGATGAAGACCCGGAATCCTCTACATATAGTGGTTTTACCGGTGGAGAACCCGAAAGAGAGCTAGAATCACCGGACTATAGTGGAATAAGAGAATTATATGAAGTAAAAGCCAAAAGAGGACATGAAGTTGTATCAACTGCTAGTGAAGAGGAAAAAGAAGAAGAAACAAGGGAAGGTCCGTCAAACATAAGCTTGTTGGGTGAAAACATTCATAACAAAGGACCTTTAGGAAGGAAATACATGATAAAAATGTTAGCTGGAACAAATCCTAATAAAAACTACCATAGTTATGGAGTTAGATTAACAGAAGACGGTATAATGGTTGGTAATAGCCCGGTAAACATTGATGAACATGATAATATTATTGTTGGTGATCAAAGGTATAAGGGCACAAGGGGATTATTTGAATTATTATTTGAAAATAAGCCTTTAGAATTGTTAGTTAAAGAAAAAGACATGGAAGCATATAAAAAGATTTTGGAACAAACTAATGCATACAGGAGAAAGTATTCAGCTGACCAACCTGTTTTTAGATCAAAGTCTTTAAAATATAGAGAATTTGTATCCAAGTTAATACCAACAACGAGAAGACAACCAATGCCAATAATACCAAGAAAACCTGTAAAACGAAGGTTTGTGTCATCCACTTTGGATATAAGTGCTCCAGAACCAAGAAAAAGAAACAAATCTGTTACAGGTACAAGTTTAATGAAGAAACTATATAACACAAATGTGATTTATTACAATAATACCAATAAATTGGTGGATAGAATGAAACTAATACATGAAGCTAAAGAAGCAGGTCATACTGGATTGGAAAACGAATGGGTGGCTTTAGTGGATGAACTCCGAAACCGTGGGGTAATCTCATAAAAATGCGTTACTCCCTAGAATACTATTCAGTTGCACCATGAGTGTCGACAAGTTCGGACGTTACTCCTCGGACGGGTTATATTATGCGAATAGTTTAAAAAGAAGTGCTGGTTTACCACAAACACCTGATGGAGATTATGATATGAGTAATAAAAGGTTAAAAAACATAAAAGATCCTACGGATGAAAACGATGCAATAAATTTAATAATATTAAAGGAAAAGATATCGCCAACATTAAGACTACAAAATAACACATATGACGCAGAAGATCATAGAATCATCAACGTTGGTAAACCAAATCAAAACGGTGATGCAATAAACAAAGGTTATTTGTCATCTGAATTAAAAAATACGTTAAAATTCAATGGGAAAACGTATAGTGCTAACAATAAACGTATATCCAACGTAGATGACCCTAAAGATGCAAAAGACAGCGTAAATAGACGCTATTTACATTCCTTGATACCTAAAAAGACAAAAGATGGATTTTCTTTTTATAAATTTGTTATTAATGATATAGGTTATCCAAAAACTGAAAACGATGCTGTAAATCTAAAATATATTAAAGATCATTGTATCATACGTGATGTAGGGGTTATAGATTGTTTTAATAATTGTTTAGCAAATGTTAAAGATGGTTCGGCGCCATCAGATGGTGCAACAGTGGGTCAAATGATGGAAACCTTAAAACAAGAAACAACCTCTTTTGTAAAACAATATCAAGTAGTATCGAAGCAAGGGGATGACTTTGTTCAAGGTAATGAAAAATTTAATTTATTAACATACAAAAATAATGCTTGGGATTGCATGGATAAAAAGTTATCAAATGTGTCATGGGGTCATAAGGATCATGATGCAGCTGCTTTATCACAAACCGTACATTTAGATCCAAATTTACACTTTGCAGTTTTTACATGTAATGATAACAATATTACAAAATTGAGAGCAGGAAGACATCCAAATGATGCTGCAACTGTAGGACAGACCATTACAACATCATTTAAGGATAGTAAAGTGTATACTTGTAATAATAAACGTATAAAAGACCTTAAAGACCCTGAACATGTGGATAATGCCGTCACTGTTAATTTTCTTGTAAAAGTTTTAGGTAATGCGTTATTTGATTTACACAACCATTTTACATCGGATATTCTTCAAGGAAAAACGAGTCATAATACTTTTGCTGAATCCTCTAGAGGTGGTTGGATTAAAAGGGAAATTTTTAATAAATACTTTATTAACCCTAATACGCAAAAATTTAGATCATCAGATTGGGGTGATATTGATATTTAATATAAGATCTCAATAAATGACTTCATTTATGTGCAACCTGTCATAGAGTTAACACATGAGTTGCACATTGCCATTATAAAAGGACAATAATGACGTTCAAGTACATCAGTCCATATCGAGACACTGCAAGAAAAGGAGGTGGGATCACGTCCACAGCGGTTTCTCTGTTAAGTAAAGCTTTAAAACAAATTCCAGTAGGATCCATAGTAAATAGAGCAATAGACGCATTACCATACGAATTTCATATACCAGGAGGTTATCAGTATTGCGGACCAGGAACTAAATTGAAAAAACGACTGGAAAGAGGCGATCCTGGCATAAACAAGTTAGATCAGGCTTGTAAAGAACACGATATCGCATATTCCACGTTTGCCGATTCAAAAAATAGATCAATAGCTGACAAAAAGCTTGCGGACATAGCTTGGCAACGAGTAAAATCAAGTGACGCTAGCATAGCAGAAAAAGCAGCAGCTTTAGCAGTAACAGCAGGTATGAAGGCTAAAACAGCAGTAGGAGGTGGAAGAAGGAGGAGAAGGAGAGTAAAAAGGAGGTCAACCACAAGAAAACATGGAGGAAATATAAAAAGAAGACGACGATCTACAAGAAAAGGCAGGAAGAAGCCCACCGTGTGGTCAATGGTAAAAAACGGGGCAGGTCTTTACCTAAGACCTTATCGTGCATATTAAATGAAAGAAATCAATTGGTCATACCACATAAAGCATTAACCAATATTGAATTATTTAAATATATTTCCTGTTTAAAAATACCATTTTTCCGCGGTGTGTTTATGAAAGACAGTTTACCAAAGAAAATGTGGCAAAATGAGACTGGAATTGTAAATTTGGATAATACTGAAGGGCCTGGCACCCATTGGGTTTGTTATAAGAAACTAAATAACAATGTATATTATTTTGATAGTTTCGGTAATTTGCCACCACCAAAAGAACTTCAAAATTACTTTAAATCTGCAAAAACATATATTATAACTATAAAAGAGAACAACCTAATAATACTTCAATATGCGGCCATTTATGTTTGGAATTTCTAGCTAAAAGTATCAGTCACTATTGAGATGTCTTCCTATACGGTATCATTAACAGGAAAATCGTCCACTTTACGAAGTATCCTTTTTCCAGCGTTACGCTTGCAAAAAGGAAGGTTTTGGGAGGCGGCACTATTGGATTTTACAACTTACAACTCTATTCCCAATGTTACGGAAGGTAAAAATAACGTATTGCATTATTATAAGGGAAAAGATGCCAGTGGGAAATTTACAGACTTACAAGAGTGCAGGTTACCCACAGGTTCTTATGAAATTGATCATATAAATGAATTTTTGCAAACTAAAATGGGAAAAGACAATATAACATTAAAAGGTAATAATAATACGATGAAAGCTGAAATTACTTCAAAATATTATATAGATTTTACTCAACCAAACTCAATTGGTGATTTATTAGGATTTTCCAACGATGAGCCTGTTTTAGAACCAAATGTAACACATTCCGGTAAGAAAACAGTAACAATATTAAAAGTCAATAGTATAGACATAACTTGAAACATTATACAAGGAGCTTACAGGGATGGGGCTAACACCCATATCATACATACATTTTACCCAAGTGTACCACCTGGATTTAAAATTGTTGAAAAGCCATAAAACCTGGTATATCTACCGTTGAACACCACTTTCATTTCAGACATCGTGTTGAGCGTATTGGATCAAGACGGTAACTTGGTAGACTTCAGAAAAGAGCCTATTACGATTAGATTACATTTAAAATCGACACTTTAATACAAAACCATGGGTTTAACATTTAAAAGCGAACAACCTACGGGAAACCGCATTAGTAGCTCTTCAGCTGTGGAGGAGTTAACACGCGAGAACATTCGTTTCTTAGAGAGGGTTGGATTAAAATTAACCGATTATGGATATACTGGATATAGCGCAGGGTCCAACATTCGACGAAACCCTATGGGAAAAAGAATATCACACCCACAACCCTTACACTTCATCGAAATTAAACAATAACGATGAAATTCGTATTCCCATACAACATCAAGACATTTACACACTACCATGTGAAAGTTACTTGTATATTGAAGGAAAAGTTACTAAAAAGGACGGTACTACTACTGGTACAACAGTTCCATTTATAAATAATCCTATGGCTTTCCTTTTTGATGAAATTAGATATGAAATATCAGGTGTAACAGTTGATTCTACTAAAAAAGTAGGTATTGCAACAACTTTAAAAGGGATAACATCTATATCACCTAATGAAACCAATTTACTTCAACCTGCCGGATGGGTTTTACCTGAACATGATACAATCACTCCAAATTCAAATGGATATTTTGATTTTCATATCCCATTACGTTTGTTGCTTGGATTTGCTGAAGACTATAGAAAAATAATATTAAATGTTAAACAAGAATTAGTTTTATTGAGATCTTCTAACGATAAAGACATTATTAAAGCTCCAGATGGTACAACAGATGCAAACTTAGAATGGAAATTAACATTAGACAAAATTGTATGGAGAGTTCCACATGTTAAATTAGCTGACGAGCATAGAATGCTACTATTAAGGAAGTTAAAGGCTGATCGTGATATTGTAATTCCTTTTAGAAGTTGGGAATTCCATGAACATCCAAGCTTGCCAGCTACGGATCGTCACACTTGGACTGTTAAAACATCTAATTACGTAGAACGAGCCAGGTATATTATATTTGGTTTACAAACAGGTAGGAGGGACAGCATCACAAAACATGCAGGCAAGTTTGATCATTGCAACTTAAAAAATATTAAAGTTTATTTAAATTCACAATTTTTCCCCTATGACAATTTGAATGTGTCATTCGCTAATAAAAAGTACAGTATATTATACGATATGTATGCGAGATTCCAAAATTCATATTACGGTAAAACAAATACACCTTTACTATCACCAGAAGAATACTTAGATGGTTACACAATAGTTGTAATTGATTGTTCTAAACAAAATGAATCAGTAAAATCATCAAGTGTTGACATAAAGATTGAAATGGAGTTTACTGCAACTATACCTGCAAATACAACTGCATACTGTTTAATTCTACATGATAAAATTGTAACATACACACCTTTAACTGGAATTGTTAAAAATGTATTGTAAAAAACCGGTTTTGTTCCATTCCGCGAGTATAAAAGCAGAGCGTACAGGCCGCTCCTCATCAGTTTGTTGCCTACTGTTGTATGGGTAGCATCGTATTCAATATGAAAAACAAATGGTGTAAATACCTCAGTCACCAGTTCTTTGTTGAGGTCTAGTGCGACCTAGGTTTCGATGCTTGATTTTTGCATCATCATCAGGCTGTAGAAAACGTGGTTGTCCTTCAATCCAGTGGATGTCGTCAGGAAATTAAAATATCACAGTCACACGATGAAAACATAAAAACACACGGACACGGACACATGACAGTTAAATAATTGAAACGAACAACACCGCGCGGATTTACAATAAAAAACCGATCATCGACCGCGGCGAATGGCATCCAGCCCACAACTGACCGTTTCCGGGGGGCGGGGGGAGCTGCTTGCCCTTTGTCCTCTTGGTTGCGTCGCATGTCCACGGAGCCTGGAATGCGTCGCCTGCGTCTCGATTATTTTATTAAAGATCAGATTTGAGCTGTGGTGGATTTGGTCGTTGAGCAGATTTTTCCCGTCTTTTTTGGAAGCTTTGTAAATGTGGTACTCTTCGAGAGTGTCTAATAAATAGCCCTTTTTGCAAACATTGAGTATAGTAACATTATCTTCTGATTTACCTATTCTGTGGTTTTCAGTCATCAAATGTTGTGCGAAGGTGGATTTTTGTTGAACAAGTTTAGGATTAATTTTATGTTCCTTCATTCTAGTTGAAATTGAGCGCCCTGTTTGACCTACATAGTATTTCTCACAGTCTCCACATTTTAATTTATAAACACCTGTCACATCCAATTTGTTTTCTTTTGGGGTTGTATTATTATTGTTTAGAATATGTTGTAGTTTGTTAGAAGTGCGGGGGGCGGGTAGTAGATTGTAAGGCTTTAGTTCTCTATTAAGTAAATTGAAGAGTCGATGTCCATATTCAACAGAAATGTATTTTGGGGGGATTTCATTTGGGGGTTGACTGTTTCTGATTTTATTCCTGTGTTTATTGACTAATTTATCAATAACATTACTTTGATAGCCATTGGAAATTGCGATGAATTTTATGGTGTTCAACTCGTTATTGTAGTTATCAGTTGAGAGTGGCACTTTTAATAGGCGGTTCACCATACTATTATATGCGGCAAGCTTATGATTGTATGGGTGGTAGGATGACGCATGTATAGTCTGTGTTGTGGTGGTGGGCTTCCTGTAAATATTGAACTGGAATTTATTGTTTACTTTCATTATTGAGAGATCCAGGAAATTGATTCTGTTGTTTTCTTCTATTTCGAGCGTAAATTTAAGTTTGGGGGCTATGGAGTTTAAATATTTATTGAGTATCTGAAGCTGTCTGGAGTTACCATCGAATAAGACCAAAGTATCATCAACATATCTATGATAAAAAATCATTTTGTTTAGATTACTGTTCTTATCTGAGAAAACATATTCATTCTCAACATGGTTAAGGTAGATTTCAGCAAGAATACCTGAGAGTGGAGAACCCATGGCTAGTCCGTCTGTTTGTATATAGTATTTATTATTAAAGGAGAAATAGTTCTGTTGCAAAATTAATTCTAATAGGGTGATTAATTCTTTGATGGCGTCAGGCGGTAGTGTCTCACTTTTCTCAAGGTTTATTTTTATAATTTCAATAGTATCAGTGATGGGAACGTTTGTGTAGAGATTTACGATATCAAAGGAGGCGAGCATGTGATGATTGTTTACATTTGTTTCTTTTATCTTATCGATGAGTTCTAGGCTATTTTTCAGGCTCTTATTGTTATCAAATACATAATGGCTACGAAGTATCTGCTCGAGCATTTTTGCTACTTTGTAACTAGGGGCTGTGGTGTAGTTAACAAGGGGTCGGATAGGGATATCAGCCTTATGGATTTTTGGTAAACCTCTGAGGTTTGGAGCTTTAGGGTTCATTACTTTGGCGAATTTGATGTTGTCACTAGTTAATAAAACCTTGCTTTTATTCACTGCATTTCTGATTACTGTGTTAAATCTAGAAGTTGGGTCTTTATCAATCGATTTTATGTCATTGTTTTCAATGAAATCATTTACTTTGCGAATGTAATCATCCTGTTGCATGATCACAATAGAATTGCCTTTGTCGGCTTTAAGGAGGATTGCTTTATTGGATTGTAGCTTTTCTTTTATGTTTTTTATAATGGAGTATTCAGATTGTTTGGTATTATTACAACGTGTGTTTGATTCTTTGTCTTGGCATTTTTTTATTTTCTTGTTTACTATAGCACGTAGGTAATTGCGGTTATCAGAGTCTGGGACAAATTTAATGGCAGCCTCAGCATTGATTAGTTCATCAAAAATGGATTGCTTTGTATGCTTAGATAGGTTGTATTTAAATCCTTTTTCAAGAACTTTAATTTCACTGTCATCAAAAGGAATTGTCGTGTGATTGATTGTCATGTTAAACTCACTGATGTACAAAAAATATCTTAAACTTGCCAATTCATTGCATCCTTTACAATTACAGAGTATTTTGATTAAAATTGAAAACAGAGTAAGCAAAAAGGTCTGTAAGAAAAAGAAACAACAAGAGCAGAAATTAAATAATTTAATGAATACTCAAAAATCACCCGATGAGAATCTAATCTTTGATTTTAAATTCTATCCAAAAGTGATCAATCACACGACAATTCCTTTTGATGACAGTGAAATTAAAGTTCTTGAAAAAGGATTTAAATACAACCTATCTAAGCATACAAAGCAATCCATTTTTGATGAACTAATCAATGCTGAGGCTGCCATTAAATTTGTCCCAGACTCTGATAACCGCAATTACCTACGTGCTATAGTAAACAAGAAAATAAAAAAATGCCAAGACAAAGAATCAAACACACGTTGTAATAATACCAAACAATCTGAATACTCCATTATAAAAAACATAAAAGAAAAGCTACAATCCAATAAAGCAATCCTCCTTAAAGCCGACAAAGGCAATTCTATTGTGATCATGCAACAGGATGATTACATTCGCAAAGTAAATGATTTCATTGAAAACAATGACATAAAATCGATTGATAAAGACCCAACTTCTAGATTTAACACAGTAATCAGAAATGCAGTGAATAAAAGCAAGGTTTTATTAACTAGTGACAACATCAAATTCGCCAAAGTAATGAACCCTAAAGCTCCAAACCTCAGAGGTTTACCAAAAATCCATAAGGCTGATATCCCTATCCGACCCCTTGTTAACTACACCACAGCCCCTAGTTACAAAGTAGCAAAAATGCTCGAGCAGATACTTCGTAGCCATTATGTATTTGATAACAATAAGAGCCTGAAAAATAGCCTAGAACTCATCGATAAGATAAAAGAAACAAATGTAAACAATCATCACATGCTCGCCTCCTTTGATATCGTAAATCTCTACACAAACGTTCCCATCACTGATACTATTGAAATTATAAAAATAAACCTTGAGAAAAGTGAGACACTACCGCCTGACGCCATCAAAGAATTAATCACCCTATTAGAATTAATTTTGCAACAGAACTATTTCTCCTTTAATAATAAATACTATATACAAACAGACGGACTAGCCATGGGTTCTCCACTCTCAGGTATTCTTGCTGAAATCTACCTTAACCATGTTGAGAATGAATATATTTTCTCAGATAAGAACAGTAATCTAAACAAAATGATTTTTTATCATAGATATGTTGATGATACTTTGGTCTTATTCGATGGTAACTCCAGACAGCTTCAGATACTCAATAAATATTTAAACTCCATAGCCCCCAAACTTAAATTTACGCTCGAAATAGAAGAAAACAACAGAATCAATTTCCTGGATCTCTCAATAATGAAAGTAAACAATAAATTCCAGTTCAATATTTACAGGAAGCCCACCACCACAACACAGACTATACATGCGTCATCCTACCACCCATACAATCATAAGCTTGCCGCATATAATAGTATGGTGAACCGCCTATTAAAAGTGCCACTCTCAACTGATAACTACAATAACGAGTTGAACACCATAAAATTCATCGCAATTTCCAATGGCTATCAAAGTAATGTTATTGATAAATTAGTCAATAAACACAGGAATAAAATCAGAAACAGTCAACCCCCAAATGAAATCCCCCCAAAATACATTTCTGTTGAATATGGACATCGACTCTTCAATTTACTTAATAGAGAACTAAAGCCTTACAATCTACTACCCGCCCCCCGCACTTCTAACAAACTACAACATATTCTAAACAATAATAATACAACCCCAAAAGAAAACAAATTGGATGTGACAGGTGTTTATAAATTAAAATGTGGAGACTGTGAGAAATACTATGTAGGTCAAACAGGGCGCTCAATTTCAACTAGAATGAAGGAACATAAAATTAATCCTAAACTTGTTCAACAAAAATCCACCTTCGCACAACATTTGATGACTGAAAACCACAGAATAGGTAAATCAGAAGATAATGTTACTATACTCAATGTTTGCAAAAAGGGCTATTTATTAGACACTCTCGAAGAGTACCACATTTACAAAGCTTCCAAAAAAGACGGGAAAAATCTGCTCAACGACCAAATCCACCACAGCTCAAATCTGATCTTTAATAAAATAATCGAGACGCAGGCGACGCATTCCAGGCTCCGTGGACATGCGACGCAACCAAGAGGACAAAGGGCAAGCAGCTCCCCCCGCCCCCCGGAAACGGTCAGTTGTGGGCTGGATGCCATTCGCCGCGGTCGATGATCGGTTTTTTATTGTAAATCCGCGCGGTGTTGTTCGTTTCAATTATTTAACTGTCATGTGTCCGTGTCCGTGTGTTTTTATGTTTTCATCGTGTGACTGTGATATTTTAATTTCCTGACGACATCCACTGGATTGAAGGACAACCACGTTTTCTACAGCCTGATGATGATGCAAAAATCAAGCATCGAAACCTAGGTCGCACTAGACCTCAACAAAGAACTGGTGACTGAGGTATTTACACCATTTGTTTGTCATTTCCAGTTCCGGGGCAATATCAACATCTTTATGATGTCAAAAATAAAAAAAAAAAAAAAGTATTTAATATGGCTTCTCCTAGTGGTACACCTGAAAATGTGGTAGATATTGAGAAGGAGATATCTGAGTTTTTAGATCCTCAAGGTCACCAGGAAGGAGGTGAACAAAACATTTGCGGACAACTTCACGCCAGTAATAATGTCGAAGAAAAAGGTAAAAGAAGAAAGAATATACAAAAGAGAAAAAGGGATATTGAAGATAATATTTCTCCAAACATATTGAGTGAGGTATTTTTGCGAATATTTTACCCAATCTCTTCCAGTTTGGACAAAAGTGTTTTAATCGGTGTTATGAAATCGACAGATTATTCCCCTACTGTAATTTTAACTCATGGACCCAAAATGATTTTGTTTACGGACAGTGCTTGGGAATCGTTTATGAAACACTTGCATCTGCTAGAATGCTATTTAAGTAGTAACATGTTTGGAAGAAAGACAAGAGTAGGACTTTTCGATTCAAATGTGGAAATCGATATTATTAAGCATCGTGGTGATCATCAGCTGCGGTTTAGAGACACAACAAGACATGATAACAAAATTCAACTTAATCGAGAGGAGTTTTTCATTTTAACTTGTGCTACTGAACCAATAACAAGATACTTGAGACAACTGGTGTTTTCAAGTTCGATTATTAAGGATTATCTGGAAGACACTTTGGACAAACAACCGGACGCACCTATATTATATGGACCTGTGGATACTTCTATATTTAATAGAGTTCCTCATGAAGTACAGATGTGGAGACAATTGGAAAAGTACGCTCAACTACATAAGAAATCAGTAAAACAGGAAGAAGAGGAAGATGGAGGAGAAGAATCAAGTGTTAGTGATGAAAATGAAAACAAGGAAAATATAAAGATGGAAACTTAAATGATAATGGTTAGTTTTTAAAACAATAACCGACATTTTGTGGGGTTAGGCCTATTGGGGACGGTGCCCACGTTAAATATACACCAACGCGCCAACAACTGTACGGCCTGGTATAAAAGTAGTACCTACCGTGGTGTGGAAATCAGTTGACCTCCTGACTTCGTAATGAGCAGACGTGTGACCTTCAAAATGGACAAGGGAGAAGAAGAACAAGTAAAGTCCAAGCCTGGTATTATTGAGTTTCAAGCGTTTCGTGGTAATGATGATAGATTCATTATAAAAGAACTTGTGTTTTTGGACATGAATACAAGTGTTCCTTATTCGTTTTTATTTAAACCACCATGTTCTTATTCGTCTTTAACTAGTAAAGCCGCTACTACCAACAGATGGATTTCAAAACACTTCCATCATATCGATTGGTATGATGGTTTTACAAGTTACACGGACTTGTATCACATTATGCATCACTTTTCAGACAAGTTTACCAATATTTACACAAAGGGGCTGGAAAAGAAAAGATGGATCGAAGGATTTACTCATGTTCCGGTTAATGATGTGGAATTGGATAAGAATTATCAATACATGCTGGAAACCATATGTATTTGTACAAAAAGCCCAGAACATGATAAAGATAGACATTGCGCTTTGAAAAATGCCTATAAACTCGCTTCTTACCTTCAAAGTGGGGAAGTGGGGAGTGGTGGGGGTAACGGAGAGTATATAAGTGGGGAGAAGACAGGGACCTGGCATGAGTATTACTCGAGATTCCGAGACGACAACATCTCCGAGCAAGAAGACGATCTGTAACCTGACCATGGCATCTCACCAGTTCCTTCAGACTTTGGTCGAGCAGTTCAATGCTCACTCCAAATCAACAATATTACCTGTAAAGAAGTGCTCGGAACTAAAAGACGAGAAGCACTACATAATCCATGCTATGAAGAAGATGGAGACTACAGTTGGGGAGGCCATCTGCTGCAGTCTCAGCGAGGCGCCGTTTACTCCGGGGGATGAACCAAAGTTCCAGGTGTACCTGCCCAAGAGATTCGTCCATCTTCTACAAAACGAGGATCTTCGCTCTATTCAACCCGGGTGTCTATACCTGGTGTCCCACGGCTGCACGGGTAGCAATTCTACAGAGTTGACCATCCACATCGCTGACAAGCAGCAGTGTTAGATTTAAGTTTTAACGTTGTACATATGTTGTTGTTGTAATGTTTTATAAATAAACGAATCATAAAAGACAAAAAAAAAAAAAAAAAATGCAACATATCAATATGTGACAAACTTCACGTATTGATATGTTGCATTTTTTTTTTAAACTTCGCGGGTGACCTTGACCTTTGACCTTTGCATTTCACAATTACCCCCACTACCGTAATTACCCCCACTACCGCACTAGGATTCAAACCTGCTTGGATGCGAAAAACGGTCAGTCTGTTGCCAACTAGCAAACGATGAGCACCTTGTACGAGCTTTGCTTACAACGAGTTATAACTGACGCATCTTTATTCCAGACGGCTTTACGAGATAATATCCCTATAACAGTAAAACAGGATATCGAAGAGTACAAGAAAGATAATAGAGGGTATTCGGGATACTCCTGGTATAGGTTCCAAGACGGGGAAAAGTTTTGTAGGCCTTGTGGCAATGCTGCCGTCAGAGACCTTCGACGGTTCGTACAGGAAGGTGGTAGAAAACAGTTCGGATTTCTAGCACCGATGTTTAGATTTGAAAACTACAAGGACACCTGTGCTATTTGTTCCATCCCACTGTATCAATGGAAAAAGTTTAGAAGTGTTTAATTGGATCTTCCATACCCCCACCACCATTACCCCCACCACTTTTTCATGTACCTCTAAACGCTGTGCCTCGGCTTCATTTCTACTCCAGCAGCCGACCTAGCAACATCAGGATGTCTCTGAACGTCAGTTGCGCAAGTTACGAGGAGGTGAGCATCAAGACTCAGCAGGAGCTAAACGACTTGTACAAGGAGTTGCAGCTCATGGTGGCACGAGGCTACCGTATAAACGTGCAAGTTTACGCTTGCAATATACGGAACACCCGGCAGTCAAAGGAAGAGCCTGGACACTCCTCGACAGCTTCCTCACCAACGTCCATGAAGACCGAGCCGGACACCTTAGATTACTTCAGCTGACTAGCAGTTGTATTTCTTGTTCTAACCATTGTAGAATATGTTTATTTTTTCATTATATTAAAGAAGTAAATGAGCAAAATCACCTATCTTGTTACTGACATATGAGCTCAGTAACAAGATAGGTTTTTTTTAAAACACGGTTTGAATGACCTTGAAACTTCCCCCTCCACTTCTTTACTACCCCCACCACCCGACTATTAATGTACATGGCACATCACGATTGGAAACCTCATTCCATCTTCAACAGCCAAACCGACAACATCGACAATGGCAAACCTACCAACGGATAAAACATGTCCTCACGTTTGCTGTGACTTCGTCCACGAGTTGGAGAAGAGGATGCAGGAGAGGGCGATACGAAGAAAGCAGATACACTCAGAAAATATCATGATAGTCAACGGCTATCTTTTATTGTTCGGCCTTATTATGGTTGTACTTTTCATACTGTATGGCATAGTCACATGTGTCGGCAAGGTTGCAGAAGAAAACGCTCGCCACCATCAATTGGAAAGTTTCAATGTTACTTTGTAGGTTTTCCTTTTTTTTTAAAACTTCGTTTGGATGACCTTGAAAATTCCCCCACTACTCCACCACACCCCCACCACTTCACCATGTTCCTGCATGAGCATCACATCAACCGTCATTCCTTGTCCGACAAGCAACCATGGCAGACAACAACACCATCAGCCAAGCTGACTCCACTACTGATGTTGGTACAAGTACGGGTTGGACACTGTCGATCGATAGTGTACACTATTTGGAATCGATTTGCGAACGGATGAAGGAAATACTGCGGGACAACCCTGGGATCATAATACAAATGAATTTAAATTATGATTGGTCCCAAGTTAGAATGCAAGGGGACGATAAAAACGGTCAACAATCTCCACAATATTCGCCCATGTCCCCGATCTACCCTTACGGCGAGTCTGACGTCGATGAAGATGAGGCTAATGAGGATGTGGGGGACAACGAGGCTGAAGAGGAGTAACCTTCATTCCTTTTTTTTAAAACCCAAATTGGATGACCTTGAGAATTCCCCCTCCACTATTTCCTTTTTTTTAAAACCCAAATTAAATGACCTTGAAAATACCCCTCCACATACTTTTGGTTTACCCCCTCTACTTTTCAATACTGTTACCACAGTCTGTAGCTCACATCATTCCTTGCTTAGCTATCATGGCGGACAGCACTCTTTCTCGAGTTGACTCCACTACGGATGAAGAATGGCCATTTTCCTGGAATGTTCATCTGCAAGACTCGGCAGAAGTGGATATGTTGCATGAGAAATTGGTGTATGTATTAAACGAAAACCCCAACATTGAATGTAGAATGACTATGGATTTCGATGCGACAGGGGTCCACACTCAACCTTCCACTTCCAGCCAGCCTGAACCTCAGCTACAGCCGAAGAACTTTACACATCTTTACACTCCAATACGGCCGGAGGATGTGGTTATCAGCGAGGCAGACTCTACTACAAGTTATATTGAGCCAACGAATTGGAAGCTTGTTGTTGACACCTTACACAAGGTCGACTTAGTATGTGACAAATTAAAGGAATTGATGATGCAAGATCCTGGTCTTCGTTTTAAAATTGATTTGTTTTTCATCTGGGGAGCACCTGCACGGGGCTCTTCGTCTGACAGCTCTCCAAGTACAACGGACGAGGAGGAGGAGGACGACTAGTTATCTTTTTTAAAACTCCGTTTGGATGGCCTTGACCTTTCCCCCTCCACTGGGTTTATTTAAGGTGCACTCTCAATGACTGCAGCATCATTTCATCGCGCACCTTCACCACAGCAACATGGAGAGTCGACTCAACTACTGTTGCGAACAGAAATGTTTTTCATGGCCAAATGACATTGATGTTGCGGATGGCCTGGCGTGTAGAAAATGTGAAGCTTTTGGTCAATGCATGTGTAAGTGCAAGTCTTGGAAGAAGCCGAAACCAGAGTTGAAGACATTCCATGTGTACCAGATGAGAGGGCATAAGTACACTTGTTGCCCTGAACGTTGCATTAAATTTACACTAAAACAGCTAACTGGCTGCAAATTGTGCAACAATCATTTTGCAGGTTTTTGCAAACATTATTTAGGAGCCTGTCAGTACAGATCAACTTGGCATACAGAAGCACTCACTATCAATGAAATCGATATAGACACACAGGAGTAGTCTTTCTACTCTTTTCTTTTTTAAAACTCCATTTGGATGACCTTGACCTTTCCCCCTCCACTCACCTTAGTTTATATAAACCCCATTCCCACTGACCACAGCATCACTTCATCGTGCTCCCTCGTCAAAGCAACATCAACTATGGAAAGTAAGCGCATCTCATGTTGCGAGCATAGGTGTTTGGAGATACAAGGCGTCACATATTGTGCAAAGAAGCGTTGGGAGGAAGAGACGGGGACAACCTATTGCTGTGAGAATAAGTGTTTCCTCTTACCAAAGTGGCAAGTGGATGGGCTGGCCTGTCGGCAATGTGAATGCTTCGGATGTTGCAGGTGTAGATGCAAGAACCAACAGCTGCCACCACCGGTACTACAAACTTTCAAAATCTACAAATCCAAATACTTTTATACTTGTTGTCCGCAGCGGTGTATTAAATTTCACTTCTCCAACCTTACCAATTGTCGGAAGTGCTACGGACAACCTGATGGGTGGTGCACCTGTTTTCTGGACTCCTGCCGCTACAGATCGGATTGGCTTACAGATCCGTTGGAAATTGATGAAGTCGCCCAGGAAGCACAAGAGTAGTCTTTCTACTCTTCAACTTTTTTAAAACTCCATTTGGATGACCTTGAGATTTCCCCCTCCACTTCCCCATATACCTAGAGTACACTGAAGCTGACAGTCAGTCACTCGGTGGCTGTCGTGGGGTGCGCATCGGTGTCGGCGCTCCGTTGTTAGGTTTTCAAGGTCACGGTAATATGAAATTGGGGGTGTTGTGCTAGTTCAAGGTCACCTGAGGGATTACCGATTGCTCATTTAGGCAGAGTCATGTCAGAAACTCGAGTTTAACTTGGCACTTTTGCCGTTTCTCGTCGAATATTCGCTCCAAGTGGTCAAGGTCACGAGGACTCGGACTAAAACTCGGAGCGTAGTGCGAGAAACGGCAAAAGTGCCAAAAAATTTTAAGTTTCGGCTTGACCTTGACCTTGGTGGCGTCGGTGACGTCATTTTGATGACGTAAGGGGTGGTGACGTCATCAGCACGTCATTTCTGTGACGTCATGGGTGTGACGTCATGGAAGTGACGTCATTGGTGATGACGTCATCGATTGCGTCATCGATGACGTCATCGATGACGTCATCGGTGAGGTCATTGACCTCGATGACGTCATCCCTCAGGTGACCTTGAACTGGCCCAGCATCCCCAATTTCACACTACTTTCAAGAATATAATCCACGCGGTACTTGTGTTGATAAAGTTACAACTCGAAGAAATTTAAGTATTTATTTTAAAGAGTTAAAAACAATCCTCTGTTTATTGTGTTTTTATTAGGAAGAAAGGTGAAATTTAGAGTGGATTATTTTGAGGCATTTCTGTTATAGAGGGCCCTAAAACTTACTTCATATATATTATTGGAAGTTTTTCGTAGGTCGTCCCTGATTGGGCCGAGAATCATAATGTATTCATAATGTTTGGGACAGAATACAGGGACGGCACATGAAGACTTACAAGAATATCTGTACCTTAATTTCTATGGTCTTATTAAGCTTTAAAAACAATAGATAAATATAATTGAAAACAATGCTGGAAAACCAACCTTAAATGAACGTTCGAGCCAGAAATGGCAGGCAGTCAAACTTTGCAAAAAAACCTATTACCGAAATTTCAAAATGCAATAACTCGCGTTGTATTCGACCTTTCGATATCGGGTTTGTGGCGTTTTTCTATACATTCAAAGATCTTTAAAATTATATATAACCAGGAATAGGCCAATGCAGCTTCCTCTACGACTTCCTCTAGGGTGCGTTCCCCATGTTGTGCCCACGCTGCAAATGTGGCAACATCAATTTTTTACATCTACTAATTGTCCCCAACAGTAATCAAAAGTAAAAATTTAATATACTTTCAGTGCATGCTCAACCTGTTTAGAGCCTGGACTAGCTATACAATATTCAATATTCACTGGCCTTTTGGTAGAAATATCTAATCATGCTAACGATTAATTTCAGACAAACCTTACCTCGCTGTTACCAATCGTTGTTCAAGAAAATCATTTGCAATTAAAATTACACGCGAAAATAAAGAACACGAAAAGAAAACTCACTCTAGTTTCGGTCGGAGACAACCTTTTTAAGTAGATATTCCTTGTGTCCACCGAGGGCGACTAACTCCTAGGAATATAATGACAATGGCAGTTGTAATAAATAAATAGGATGAAAACTATAAATCTGGTACGAAGCATCGTGTTCTTGACTAACATTTTTATAGAAAATATTTCCAGGCTGCCTCTAATAAATTTATAAACACCATCGATGCACCGGATGAACAACTTTACTCGTACCCGTATAAGGGACATACGATTTCACTCGTGAACAAAAAAGGTTTTTTTCAAGTGTAGTTGCAGGAATAACTGTTAGAGTTAAATTTGCGAATTTGTGGAGTCAAAATTGAAGTGCGATTCTTAAAATTATTATGTCATAGCAGCAACTCTTGTGGTAACAGGCAAAATGAAAAAGAAGCCATTTTAATATTGTGTATTATACTTGTACAAAAAAACTTAAATTTTTGTTTCATTGTTTATTGGGCAAAATAACACGATAACAATATAAAGATTTGTTAAATTTTATACAAATAAATATTAAACATGGAAGTGGTTACTAATTGAGTATAATTGAAGCTGCAAACTCGTGCCGTATATTGCTCCCCCAGGGCTGTCCCATCCGTCTCTCCAAGCTGCCTAATTAATTGTGCATCTACCAGCTTTCGAGTTGCAACCCAGTGGGTCACAATTTTTTCACTAAAATCCTTTGCTTCGTTTTACTAAATATTTTAGAATAGGTTACTGTATGTTTATCGATATCCAACGTAAAAACAATAGTAATCCTCGAGATATTTCTCCCCCAAGAAATATCTCCATGTGTCACAATACTTTTTTTCATTTTCAAAATAAGAAAAGTTTGTTATTCTATACTTATACTTCTAATAGTTGAACTTAAAGTTGTGCATTATTCTACTGGTAAATTTATAGTCGATAATATACAAAAATGTATTACCAAAACCAATTGTTGAGAAAAAGTGTAAATAATTTGTATTATAGCGATTAAACAACACAAAAATAATATTTATTAACGCAAATACCACTGCACAATGCAAACCAAAACAGGTGAGTAAATTAGAGTGGATTAATCAAACAGCATTGACATTGAGTATTCAGTTATGATAATGTCAGTGAAGGAGTGGTCCAGACGTCGAAACCAACTTGAGGGTAGCATTCACCATACAGCCACCCATCGATCCATTGAAATAGTTTCTAATTAAATGAAATCCATATACATTTCAATATTCGTCAATATTAGCCTTATAATAAAATTACCATGCATTTTAATTTAAAATGGTAATTAAATTTGTTTACATAAAAACTTTATAAATGCTAAGGAAAACATAACAGGTTCAATCAACATTTCAGTACACAAAACGTATTTCAGATTCAGTTATGATAATTGGATTCAAATAGCATTTCCTCTTCCTAACACAGCTTGACGTAAAATTCTTGAAAACACGGAAAAAATCGTAGTTTACTTTATTCTGATTCTTATCATTTGTGCATATCATATATTAATGATAATAGGATGATTTTGAATCAATAGAATATTGCATTAGTAGTCTTAATAAGGACCGAATCGAAGAAATTAAAAAGTTTCGTTTGGTGTGAAAGCAAGTATGGTAAATATGACTGACAAATGAAAGAGAATTCTGTAGAACTATGTCTTTATAAAGTTATTTGAAATCAAATAAACTTTCGTATTATTTTTTTCTATTTGATAAACTTAATATTTTTATCGTGCAGACCATCTGTTTTGTTTCATTAAATAAGTAGTATATATCATATAAAAACGACATCTTGGAGTACTGTCGGTGAACTTGGTCTACATGAATTTTAGGATGACAACAACTATGGTGATGCTTGATGTATTCCATCCAGAGAATAAACTGATCCAAAAATCGATTTATATATTATCAATGTCTAGATATTGGAATAAAATGAACGGCTGGATATGGATTTAGCCCTAAAATGGCGAGAGCCAAGTAAGAAGTGCTGATATAAAGCGATAAGTGATACCAGACCAATGTCCTTAAGCGAAGGTGTAGTGTTATTTATTTATTTATTTATTTTTTTTTTTTGGTAGGCTACTATATTTGGTTTTATCAGTCCCACACTACATTTTGGACACCTGCTTGAGGAAAAGGCATCCTTTCTGCTCTCCATTCAAAAATACCCTGTAGCACCAGACCTGCGTAAATATTAACATACATGAAACGAAATTGCTGAAAAAAAGAAAATTAGAATTTCATAAAATACAGAATTTTGTTTAGACATATTTTTTTATAAAAAACATAAAAAAAATATTTTTTGACTATACACAGGGTTTATATAAAAATAAATTTGTTATTTGGTATAAGGGTTTGGTTATAAGGTTATTAGTAAGACTTGACATTTTTATAGACGGACACGTTCCTCATTGTAAAATATAACGTTTTAAATACATTAAAATACCTTGATTCCAAAATTGCTTAAAATTTATTCATTTGACTAAATACTTTTGAGGACATTATTAAGAAGCTGTAAAATATTACTATTTATTATCATTTGTATAGAATACGATCAAAAAAATTTTTAATAACACTTTGTAGCTATAATGGAATTAATTATATGTTTTGTTGCCTGAATAGCAAAAAAAAGTTTAATAGATTTTGAAATTTATTTTGTGAATAGTGATGTTAATCAGTAACAAAATGTGTGTTACTCAGCTTTGGGAGTTTATTACTAATTGAATATAATTGAAGTTGTGAATGAGTTTCCTATATCCTTCGGGGGATAATTTGTCTAATGTAGGAAGTAATTAATTTGAGTTTACCAGCTTGAGTTTGGGGAATTAGAGTTGGTAACTGCACTTAACCCCCGTATTATATTGTTTCATCAGTACAATACTTTTGATGTTTATATTTGTTTAGCTATTGATAGAATAAAATGAGTTATGATGTTTCTACTGTAATTAATTTTATTAACATACTTTTTATTAAACTTTACGGTTAGTTTTATAATGTGACTTATATAATTATTCTCAAATACTTTGACGGTATTTTTTAAAACTATAAAATAATCAATATATCTTTAAAAAAGAGGTTGGTTGGTTAGTTAACATAAATTTAAATTAATAACTAGGTTCTTATTTGTCTAATTCAAAAAACAAACAAAAAAATTAGACTTGGCATTAATGTGGCTTGATTTATAACAAAGATAGTAACTACCATTAGTTCAATTAAAAACAATGCACCAATAAAATTAATAAATGAATATCCCAACAGTCCCATACAGCAACAGTTCCAATCGACTATTCAGGTACAAGTAACGGCAACAGTCGTAGTAACACCTACTGTAGAATGTCAGGGGGACTGCAGTCATCAATTTTGCAGCCATTCCCTCATTTAAAGTATAAAGTTGCTCTCTGCTTAACTGATACACGACTAAAAATAACTACAATTGTATCAGTTACAAAAGAGACTAGGTACTCCTTGTGAATAAAATATTGTTCTTTAATTTACGTTAGTTAATGTTAGTAAAATATATATATATATTTTTTATTTTCGTAATGGATTTCATGTTAAATAATTTATACAGAGTGTCACAAAAATAAGTAGCTGGGTATCAACATTTACATTCTACACGTCAATATAAATCGAAATTGTTCGGTAAATTTTCTGTAACGGCTTTTTGTATTAAGTTTATATTTGGCTTAAGCCTATGTGACATAAATTTTTAAGAAAGAATAGTTATTTTAGTTTTATTTCCAAAATGATGGCTCTTTTAAATCTTATAAAACGAAATGTCTAAAAAAAAACGCTTTCTTAATTTTTTTTTAGTATACAATTTTGAATTTTTATAAATAAGTAGTAAATTTTAACACGTTTTCATAATTTCATAATTTGGGATCATATATTTATTGTTTGAGAAATATAGCCTGCAAAATGTGTTATTTGGTTAACCACGTAAAAAATTTTGTATAACCCAAACTGATTTGAGTCTTTTAGGTGGTTTTAAATAGTGTTGACCTTTCAAATTATAAAACAATAAGATATAAGGGATAATGCACGAGTTTTCTTACAAAATCTTTATTCTGCATACAGAATTAACCATTAAGATATAAACACATCCATGCTAACGCAGGAAAGAAGATTGATAAAAGAAAAGAGATTGATAAAAAGATTGATAAATTAAAAAATTGTATGGCCTTTAAGTAGAAGCTTATTGTTTCCGTAACAATAATTTTACCTTTAAAGAGTTAACATAAATTTTTATTTGTTACTGGAGTAGTGTAAAAGTAAGGCTTTTAAAACAGTTCAAGGTCACCCGAGCGATGACGTCATCGATGACGTCATCGAGGTCAATGACCCCATCGATGACGTCATCGATTGCATCATCGATGACGTCATCACCAATGACGTCACTTCCTTGACGTCACACCCATGACGTCACAGAAATGACGTGCTGATGACGTCATCACCCCTTACGTCACCAAGATGACGTCATCGATGTCACAAAGGTCAAGGTCACGCTGAAACCTAAAATTTTTTGGCACTTTTGCTGTTTCTCGCACTACGCTCCGAGTTTCAGTCACAGTTACCATGACCTTGACAACTTGGAGCGAATTTGCGATGAGAAACAGCAAAAGTGCTGAGGAAACTTGAAGTTTGCAACGTGACTCTGCCTAAACCGTCATGTGACACCGCTCGGGTGACCTTGAACTGGCCCAAAAGCCTTACTTTAACCATTACTGCAACCGCGATGCGCACCCTACGACAGACACCGAGCGACTGACTGTCCGGCCCCGCGCACTCTAGGTATATTGGCTCGAGAGACTAAGACTCTAAACCGTCAGGAATGGGAGTAACTAACTGAACTTTGCAAGGAAAAGTCATTTCTTCCAATATTCTAAACAAATCTTCATCAGTAAAACTTACATTAGTCTGTTTGGTATAAAACTTAGGGTGTCCGCGCAACAGTTTACGCCACTTAGCTAAAGTCGAAACCCACTTGACCTTGAGCGGTGGACACTGAGCAGCTAATAAAGACTTAACACGGCTAAGTTTCTTACCCAAAGTGTCTCGCGACATGGCTTCCCCTCACAAAAGTCCGCACAATACTGAGAGACTGTTGGTAGCGCATGAGCCAGGGCAAAAGTGGAGGGGGGTAACAGCAGGAGTGGGGGAAGGTCACAGTGGTGGGGGAAGGTGAGGTTGTACGCTGGAGTATCGCATCACTTCACCATGAGCTGTCCTACAGTCAACACGCTGTTCTCTCGGGCTGAGTTGGCAGTAGAAGAAACATTGGTGTACAGCTTAGGCTGTGAGGGGCGAGGAAGTAAAGTCAAAGTGGAAGTTTTGTTTAACTCCAAGATAAAGAGTTGTGTAAATAAACTAATTGTATCCCTGCAATCTCCAATAACTCTAAAGAAATACCGATATATAAAGAGAAATCTCATTCTTTGGCAAAATGAATTGGAAATGGAAAAGACAACAGTAAAATTAATCTAACTTAAAATCTGGACTGGACAGTCATGGCGATACTACGTGGCGTGAAAACGCCACCCTAAACATTACAAGTTAGGTTAGTGAGCACCTCTGGTACGATAACCGATGTGCTAGAGTTAAAGTGTGATGACCTTGAGCCAAACACAGAAAATACTACAAGTCGATATCGTCCCAGAGGTAAAGTGTAGTGACCTAGATTCAAAACTTATAAAATTACTTACATATAGAGAGTTAGAGAACAGCGAGGCGCACCGCATGGAAGCCGGAGACATACTGGCGGAGCTGTGTTGTGCAGCCTAGGGACCCTGTTATGGTGGGGGTATATGGCCAACACTTAGAGTAGAAGTATTCCCGTCCCAGAGTTAAAGTGTGGTGACCTTGAGTTAAAACACAGAAATACTACAAGTCGATCCCGCCCCAGAGTTAAAGTGTGACGACCTTGAGTCAAAACACTGAAATACTACAAGTTGAAATCATCCCAGAGTTAAAGTGTGATGACCTTGGGAAACTTGAAAATGTCAAGCTAGGTAGCACCGTTTTGGTGCTACCTTAAATGTACATGGTAAAGTATGATGACCTTGATTGAAAACATAGAAATACTACAAGTCGATGTCATCCCAAAGTTAAAGTGTGATGACCTTGAGTCAAAACACTGAAATAATACAAGTTGATGCAGTCTCAGAGTTAAAGTGTGGTAACTATGAGTTAAAATACTGAAGTACTACAAGTCGATATTGCCCCAGAGTTAAAGTGTGATGACCTTGAGTCAAAACATAGAAATACTACAAGTTGATACCATCCCAGAGTTTAAGTGAGATGACCTTGAGTCAAAACACAGAAATAATACAAGTTGATGCAGTCCCAAAGTTAAAGTGTGATGACCTTGAGTCAAAACACTGAAATAATACAAGTTGATGCAGTCTCAGAGTTAAAGTGTGGTGACCTTGAGTTAAAATACTGAAGTACTACAAGTCGACATTGCCCCAGAGTTAAAGTGTGATGACCTTGAGCCAAAACACAGAAATACTACAAGTCGATATCGTCCCAGAGGTAAAGTGTAGTGACCTAGATTTAAAACTTATAAAATTACTTACATATAGAGAGTTAGAGAACAGCGAGGCGCACCGCATGGAAGCCGGAGACATACTGGCGGAGCTGTGTTGTGCAGCCTAGGGACCCAGTTATGGGTGGGGTATATAGCCAACACTTAGAGTAGAAGTGTTGTGGGTGACCTTGACCCACTTAACCTACCTGACCCCCCCCCCCGACAAAAAGTGCGAACCCCCCCCCCCCCGACAAAAAGTGCGAACCCCCCCCCCTTCGAACTTTTTTTTCGGAAAAATTTTTGACCTTGACCAAAAAGTTTTTTGCTCCGGACGAGAAGTGACCCCCCCCCCTCCCCCACCCCCTCCCCCACCCCCTCCCCCTTCGAACTTTTTTTCGGAAAAATTTTTGACCTTGACCAAAAAGTTTTTTGCTCCGGACGAGAAGTGACCCCCCCCCCAACCCCTCCCCCACCCCCCTCCCCCACCCCCCTCCCCCACCCCCTCCCCTTCGAACTTTTTTTTCGGAAAAATTTTTGACCTTGACCAAAAAGTTTTTTGCTCCGGACGAGAAGTGACCCCCCCCCCACCCCCACCCCCTCCCCCACCCCCCCTCCCCCACCCCCTCCCCCTTCGAACTTTTTTTTTCGGAAAAATTTTTGACCTTGACCAAAAAGTTTTTTGCTCCGGACGAGAAGTGACCCCCCCCCCACCCCCCTCCCCCTTTGAACTTTTTTTTCGGAAAAATTTTTGACCTTGACCAAAAAGTTTTTTGCTCCGGACGAGAAGTGACCCCCCCCACCCCACCCCCACCCCCCTCCCCCACCCCCTCCCCCTCCCCCACCCCCTCCCCCTGCAAAGCCAGTAGTGTGAAATTGTTACTCCGAGTACAAGTTAAAATAGTAGTGGTAAATTGTTACCACAAACACAAATTTGTGTCTTCCAACTTCTAATTTAACTTAACCCATTTAAATGTAGGTGCCAAGCCAGTAGTGTGAAATTGTTACTCCCAGTACAAGTTAAAATAGTAGTGGTAAATTGTTACCACAAATTTGTGTCTTCAAACTTCTAATTTAACTTAACCCATTTAAATGTTGCTACTTAAAGGTAGAACCGTTTTGGTGCTACCTTTCATGTACTATTTTCTACATGTCCAATTTTGCTTTATGTTTTTTTAAACAACACTTTTAATTACAGGTTTAATGTAAAACTATAAAATATGTTTATATATATGAATTATTAACAAAACCTTAGTTTTAACATTAAATTAGGAAACTTCTAATTGAGATAAGCCATTTAAATGTTGCTACTTTTAGGTAGCACCGTTTTGGTGCTACCTATGGTGTACTATTAGTGAATTTCCCTATAGGGAATACGCTATTACGGTAGTAGCCATGGTAAGACCTAAGCCCGGGACCACTTTACTTTTTCATTTTGAGGTCCCCAGAAGCCAAAAACACCATTCGTTCATTTTCATATATATATCTATCTATCTATCTATGTGTCCGTTATTCTGATAACTTTTGAAGGGGGCCTCCGATTTTGATGAAATTTAGTATGATGTTGTAAGACCAGGTCTATTTTCATGAGTTCACGAACCAGCATTGTCGGGTTGTGGGAACGGGGTTTTATGGGGTTTCAAAGGGGTCAAAAATGGGTTTTTGACATTTTTGGACCTAAATTTTCAAAATTCATCAATTTTAACTAAAACCATTTAAAAGAGCTTAAAAAAAGAAACAATTTGGTATTTTGAATCTTTAAAATAGCTTAACTGGTTGTAGAGAAAATTCAAATCAAGTTTCCCATGTTATTCTTATGGGTAAATCTTTGAAAAGTTATATATCGCTTATTTATCAACATATCTTAATAAAAAATTTTATGAACCTTCACTAGGTTAAGATTTGATCAAAAACCCACATGGCAGCAAACCCACATGCTAAATCCCATGGTATTCTCATGGAAAATAAGTGTATAATGGGAGCAAGAGAGATGGAGATAATAAGGTATCTGTTCCTAATCAGCTGATCAGCTGTCTTCTGCATATTTGTCAAATTTGAAATGTTTATGTTTTGTTATTTGTAAACAAATTATTCCTTTGCATGGAAGCTTTGGATATGCACTTTCATCACTGTTAAAAAAGTCATTTATTGCAATATAAATATTAATATATAAATTATTCAATAAAAATAATTTACTCAGACATATAATGCTTTTAAATATATTATATTTCCTTGTAAAGATTGTTAATTATATAAGATAGCCACAAAGTTCTTTGATGTTAAAACAAAAATTCTTTGGAAATTCGGTGAGTACGCAGGTCTGCTGCGACGGGGGTATTTTTACATGTTCAATTTTTGCTTTAGGCTTTTAAACAACACTTTTAACTACTGCTACCAGTCTACCACTGAGGTACCTATGAAGCGAGTTTGGTTCATCTTTTTTCTCTCTATTTGCTAAGGTGTTTAGGAATGAAAGGTTAGAATTACTTTTAAGGTTAAAAAAAAGCACATGGTGCGAACAGAAAGTTCACTATTGTTTTAACATTTATGGTCATTAGAAAACTTCTAATTGAGCTTAACCCATTTAAATGTTGCTACTTTAAAGTAGCACCGTTTTGGTGCTACCTTTGGTGTACTATTTTTACATGTCACAAAATATATGGGCCTCTGCTTGACGCAGAGACAGGTACTTGGCCCCGTTTCTACCCATCATTAAGTGTACTGAGACATTAGGTTTTTAAACGACACTTTTAACTACTGGTTTAATGTAAAACTACGAAATATGTTTATATACATGAAATCTTAACAAAACCTTAGTTTTAAAATTGAAGGTAATTTGGAAACTTCTAATTGGGGTTAAACCATTTAAATGTTGCGAATTAAAGGTAGCACCGTTTTGGTGCTACCTTTGGTGTACTATTTTTACATGTCCAATTTTGCTTTAGGTTTTTAAACATCACTTTTAACCACCGGTTTAATGTAAAACTATGAAATATGTTTATATATATATATATATGAATTCTTAACGAAACCTTAGTTTTAACATTAAACCGTATTTGGAAACTTCTAATTGCTGACTCAGAGACAAGTACTTGGCCCCGTTACTGTCCATCATTAAGTGTACTTAGGCTTTACGTTTTTAAACAAGACTTTTAACTACTGGTTTAATGTAAAACTACAAAATATGTTTATATACATGATAACTTAACAAAACCTTAGTTTTTAACAATAAAGGTAATTTGGAAACTTCCAATTGGGCTTAACCTATTTAAATGTTGCTACTTAAAGGTAGCACCGTTTTGGTGCTACCTTTGGTGTACTATTTATTCCTTGTCAATTTTGCTTAAAGTTTATAAACAACACTTTAACTAAGTGTTTAATGTTAAAGTACGAAATATGTTTATATATGAGCCTCTGCTGACTTGGAGACAAGTACTTGGCCCCCGTTCCTGTCCATCATTAAGTGTACTGAGGCTTTACGTTTTTTAAACAAGACTTTTAACTACTAGTTTAATGTAAAACTACAAAATATGTTTATATACATGATAACTTAACAAAACCTTAGTTTTTACATTGAAGGTAATTTGGGAACTTTTAATTGAGCTTAAAACATTTAAATGTTGCTAATTAAAGGTAGCACCGTTTTGGTGCTACCTTTGGTGTACTATTTCTTCCTTGTCAATTTTGCTTAAAGTTTTAAACAACACTTTTAACTACGGGTTTAATGTTAAAGTACAAAATATGTTTACATATGAGCCTCTGCTGACTCAGAGACAAGTACTTGGCACCGTTCCTGTCCATCATTAAGTGTATTGAGGCTTTACGTTTTTAAACAAGACTTTTAACTACTGGTTTAATGTAAAACTATAAAATATGTTTATATATGAACCTATGCCTGACGCAGAGACAGGTATTTGGTCTTGTTCCTGTCCCTAATTAAGTGTACTGAGGCTGTAGGTTTTTAAAAACACTTTTAACTTCTGGTTTAATGTAAAAAACTACGAAATATGTTTATATATACATGATAACTTAACAAAACCTTAGTTTTAACATTAAAGGTAATTTGGAAACCTCCAATTGAGCTTAACCCATTTAAATATTGCTAATTTTTAATGTAGCAACCGGTAGCACCGTTTTGGTGCTATCTTTGGTGTACTATTTTTTTTTTACATGTAAAATTTTGCTTTAGGTTCTTAAACAAAAATTTAAGTATTACGTTAAGGTCAAACTACCAAACATATTTGTTATCTACATGAATTATTAACAAACTTTTAGTTTTAACTTTAATGATGATATAGGAATTTCTATTTCTTTGTTTTGCTAGATATTGTACTACCGTTTTGCTGCTACCTTTTAATGTACTATTTAATAGTGTTTTTATGTGTAAAGTTTAACATAATTAGTTTTGTATTTGATTTTATTATTGTTTGGAACACTTGTTATGTGTTGTAGTCAAGCAAGTCTTATTTTGGTATAAAAAATAATAATCTTTAGCACATGTATGTAAAGCTAATTTTTTAAGTTCAATTTATTAAATTAAAATGAATGTGGCATTAATGTAAAATATATTAAAAAAATCAGTTTTAAAAAATCTACAGGAAATTGTCAACAAATTTAAAATGTATCATATATCTGTTAAATGTGTAGTATTTCCCTTCATTTTGCATGCCCAGTTGTGCTTCATCATTTATGAAAGTGGTTTGTTGAGTGTGCCCTTATTATTGACATCCGCAAAAAAATTGTTTAAATTTAACATACAATTGTGTATGCGCAGTAGTACTTGTCTACTGCGCATGCGCAGAAGGTTGCGCACTCTTCGTCGGGTATATAAGCAGGTCGGTTAACCATGCATTTCATTGTTTGGCGAACTTTTGCCAAGTGAACATCTTATTGACAACTTCGGTTATTCAGGATATTTAAAAGGTGTATGCTATTTTTGTTACATTTGACTTCAATATGTCTGAACTGCAGTGTTACATGTTTGATAGTAAACCTGTAGCTGTATTATTTGATCGTGAAAACAATCCATGGTTTAAGGCTAATGATGTATCAGAAATTCTAGAATATAAAAGACCGCGAAAAGCAATAAATGATCTAGTTAAGGAAAAATATAAAAAGTTATGTAAAGATATTGATGGAAACAGTTTAGTGCTACCCTCTAACTTTCAAAAAAATACCGTATTCATCAATGAACCAGGTTTATATTCCTTAATTTTATCGTCTAAGATGAAATTAGCTAAGCGCTTTCAAGATTGGGTGTTTGAAGAAATACTACCATCAATTCGCAAGTATGGAGAGTATAAACTAAAAAGAGAAAACCTTAAATTGACTCACTCCTTACGTAAAGCGTTGTCAAATAATCAAAAACTAATTGAAACGTTAATTGATCAAATACCTAAAGTTGCTGTTATACCTGATGATATGGATTTAAAACATATCTTTTGTGTATTGGAAAAGGACACATACTATGAAAAGTATGGAGTAATGGAGTACAAGTGCATTCGTACAGAGAGGAGACGATATAAAAGAGCACTGAAAAGAGCAAAGGAAGATGGTTTTGTACCAAGTTTTACAAGATATCCTGTACCAAACAGTATAAATATCTTTAATAAAGCTAAGGAGGTTATGAATACTTATGGTATGCATTACGAATGTTCTTTGAATAACATACTGACTCCCCATAATTTTGTAAATATTGTAAAAATTATTCTTAATGAATAAACTGTATGAATGTATGTATGAATGTGGGACTTATTAGATTGAGAAGTTAAGGTATTAACTTTAGCTACTCATTTGAAAAGTCTGGTGTGAATGAAGGTCACTGGCGCGGTTGACTAAAAGACCCGTAAACCATGTGTGTGTGTGAATATGTGTGTGTGTGAATATGTGTGTGTGTGAATATGTGTGTGTGAATGTGTGTGTGAATGTGTGTGTGTGTGTGTGTGTGTGTGTGTGTGTGTGTGTGTGTGTGTGTGTGTGTGTGTGTGTGTGTGTGTGAATGAATGGAAAACGACGTACACCCACCTCCTCGCGGTGTTTTCTGGGTAACGCTAAGAGGTGTACAACCAATGTCTTGTAAACCACATGAATTAATCTATTTGTATATTTTTTTTAAATATACATTCATATAAATTAAACAAATTTAAAAGCATTTTAAATGCATACAATTTATAATTGTTGTCGCAAAAACACCTCATGCTTTACTAATAATAGATGAAAACGATATAATGTATGTATAAAATATGAGTTTTTTTTTTTTAATTAATGGAGCTAGAAGAAATAAAGATAGCATTAAATTAGTGTTACCATAAAATTTGTTTATAGAACAATAAGTTTTTCTTCATAATTATAGGTTAATATATAAAAAAAATGTCGAACCTGATTCCCTTATACAAATAATGAATAACAAACCCAATAAACACTTATCTTTAAGATACAAATGTGGTTAGCACTGAATCAGTGGTACCTTTAAATAATGTGAAAAGCCTTATATTTGGAAAAAAATTATACATTTGCCTAAATAATGCACTTTACATGTTTTCCTTCAAACTAACTTTTTAACACACCGATTTTGAACCATAAAAATGTTTTATATACTGGTTTTAAGATCTATATTTAGGTAGCACTAAATTAGAGCTACCATTTAGTTAATAAAATAGCTACATACATTTATAATTATATTTTATTATTTAATTATTAAATATATTTAATTTATTCAATATTTATTTGACTGACTTTTTACAGCACAAATAAGTATAAAAACACAAAATCTGAAACAAATCAGTCATTTTAATTTTAATGAAAAATAATAAAAGCTCAAAACTTAATACTTTTTTTTTAAAATTAAACAAAAGTAGCAACAAAATATCGGTGTTATCTTGAAATATTTATAGAAATTATAATATAGTATGGTTTTATTAATTTAAACTAAATTGAATTCATCCTTATTCTACACATAACTTAACGGTAAAACCATTCATTCTGAACCTTTATGCTTAGAACTCTGACATATTGTCTTAGAACTCTGACATATTGTCTTTATTTCAAGATACAGCTCAACCTTTCATTATAAATCTTGTTAATTTTTTTAATGTATCTTCTTATTTCTATAAGGGTTTTGTCTGTTACGTCCCTTTTTCTCTCGACCTGCTGAACCGATTTTTAAGATTGAGGTGTCATTTTAAAGCTTAGGATATACCGCAGTGACTAATTGTAATTAAAAAGGTCATATTGTTTCGGGCTTCGACCCTCCTGGCCTTTGATTTATTTCTAGAGGACACTTTAAATGTTGACCAACTTTTATTGCAAGTTCTTTAATGTGAATTGTAATTTAACAGCTGATTACCTTTAGATGAATTTTAAAAGCCGGATAGTAAACAAAAATAGATCTCCGTCACTTCATAATCAACATTTACGTACTGTAGGTGAGATTCACTCATACAGAATCATAAAACGCGCAATTTGCGCACGGGCCACCTCGTAATATAATAAAAATATAAAACACATGAACTTTTAACTAATTTACCAATAGGGAATACGCTATTACGGTATTAGTCATGATAAGACCTAAGCCCCGGGGCCATGATACTTTTTCATTTTGAGATCTCTAAAAGCCAAAAACACCGTTTGTTCAATTTGATATATATATATATATATATATATATATATATATATATATATATATATATATATATATATATATATATATATATATATATGTGTCCATAAATACGATAACTTTTGAATGGAGCCTCTGATTTTGATGAAATTTGGTACAGGGGTGTAAGCCAGTATCTACTTAATTAAGTTTGCGAAACATAATGATCGGATTATGGGAACGAGGTTTATGGGGTTTCTAAAGGGTTAAAATTAGGTTTTTGGCATTTTTTGAACCTCAATTTTTAAAATTCATGACTTTTAACTAAAACCATTCAAAAGAGCTTAAAACAACAAACCATTTAGTATTTTGAATTTTTACCTAACTTAAATGGTTATTCAGAAAATCCAAACACTATGTTTTACATGTTATTCTTATGGAAAATGAACAAAACCTTCTATCTTGCTTATTTATTGAAATATCTTGATAAACTTGGTATGTACATTAATTAGAAAGCGTTTAACTTATATCTGCTTATAAAACGCATATGGCGGCAAACCTACGTACTCACCTCTATGGGTTTTATGGAAAAATTAAAAAACACCATAACCTGATAAAATTTGGTATGTACATTCACTAGGTAGGGTTTAACTTATATTTATCAACGAAACCCATATGGCGGCAAACCTACATACTTTAAACCCCATGGATTTTATGAGAAAATAGAAAATATACCAAAATTCCATTGGAAACTTGCTGAGTAAGCAGGTCTGCTGCGATGGGGGTATTATATTTATAGTTACATTAAGGTAGCATTATTTTGATGCCACCTTTACATAAAATATATTAATTCAATTATCTTATTGTGTATTTACATTAAATTTAGTCTACATGTGGGAATTGAAACACCAATTTTTGGAAAATGAATGCATATAATCATGGGATATAGTCTTTATTCTGTAAACCCGGCTTACCCCTTAATCGTTTCCCCTTTAAATTTTCATTTTATATTTAAAGTGGAAACACTTCTTTTTACAAACAAATTTGTGCTATTATCATTCACTTTTCTTTGTTTAAATTAAATGTAGTCCTTTTTATTCTACTTATAAAGCAGAAAAGATACTGGAAAGATTTCTGGAACTTAAATGATATAGTTTTGGAACTTGAATCATTATTCCGAACATACAATTTAACTCTCCAATTGTAAATATAAAATGAGAAAAGCTAAAATTTCTATATTTATAGTTATAGTTATAGGCATTTAGTCAAATGTCTATAACTCAATAATGGATTGACAGATTAGGACAAGCGATACATCATTAAAAAGGTCTAGGTAAGACTAACATTTTAGTAAAAGAAGAATTTGGTTATATTATTTTAGTCAAAAGTCATGCGAATTATTTCAAATAAATACCCAAAAAACACCGTTTGTTCAAAGCTTTAAAATGACACCTCAATCTTAAAAATCGGTTCAGCAGGTCGAGAGAAAAAGGGACGTAACAGACAAAACCCTTATAGAAATAAGAAGATACATTAAAAAAATTAACAAGATTTATAATGAAAGGTTGAGCTGTATCTTGAAATAAAGACAATATGTCAGAGTTCTAAGACAATATGTCAGAGTTCTAAGCATAAAGGTTCAGAATGAATGGTTTTACCGTTAAGTTATGTGTAGAATAAGGATGAATTCAATTTAGTTTAAATTAATAAAACCATACTATATTATAATTTCTATAAATATTTCAAGATAACACCGATATTTTGTTGCTACTTTTGTTTAATTTTGAAAAAAAAGTATTAAGTTTTGAGCTTTTATTATTTTTCATTAAAATTAAAATGACTGATTTGTTTCAGATTTTGTGTTTTTATACTTATTTGTGCTGTAAAAAGTCAGTCAAATAAATATTGAATAAATTAAATATATTTAATAATTAAATAATAAAATATAATTATAAATGTATGTAGCTATTTTATTAACTAAATGGTAGCTCTAATTTAGTGCTACCTAAATATAGATCTTAAAACCAGTATATAAAACATTTTTATGGTTCAAAATCGGTGTGTTAAAAAGTTAGTTTGAAGGAAAACATGTAAAGTGCATTATTTAGGCAAATGTATAATTTTTTTCCAAATATAAGGCTTTTCACATTATTTAAAGGTACCACTGATTCAGTGCTAACCACATTTGTATCTTAAAGATAAGTGTTTATTGGGTTTGTTATTCATTATTTGTATAAGGGAATCAGGTTCGACATTTTTTTTATATATTAACCTATAATTATGAAGAAAAACTTATTGTTCTATAAACAAATTTTATGGTAACACTAATTTAATGCTATCTTTATTTCTTCTAGCTCCATTAATAAAAAAAAAAAAACTCATATTTTATACATACATTATATCGTTTTCATCTATTATTAGTAAAGTATGAGGTGTTTTTGCGACAACAATTATAAATTGTATGCATTTAAAATGCTTTTAAATTTGTTTAATTTATATGAATGTATATTTAAAAAAAAATATACAAATAGATTAATTCATGTGGTTTACAAGACATTGGTTGTACACCTCTTAGCGTTACCCAGAAAACACCGCGAGGAGGTGGGTGTACGTCGTTTTCCACACATTCACACACACACACACACACACACACACACACACACACACACACACACACACACACACACACACACACACACACACACACACACACACACACACACACACACACACACACATTCACACACACATTCACACACACATATTCACACACACACATATTCACACACACACATGGTTTACGGGTCTTTTAGTCAACCGCGCCAGTGACCTTCATTCACACCAGACTTTTCAAATGAGTAGCTAAAGTTAATACCTTAACTTCTCAATCTAATAAGTCCCACATTCATACATACATTCATACAGTTTATTCATTAAGAATAATTTTTACAATATTTACAAAATTATGGGGAGTCAGTATGTTATTCAAAGAACATTCGTAATGCATACCATAAGTATTCATAACCTCCTTAGCTTTATTAAAGATATTTATACTGTTTGGTACAGGATATCTTGTAAAACTTGGTACAAAACCATCTTCCTTTGCTCTTTTCAGTGCTCTTTTATATCGTCTCCTCTCTGTACGAATGCACTTGTACTCCATTACTCCATACTTTTCATAGTATGTGTCCTTTTCCAATACACAAAAGATATGTTTTAAATCCATATCATCAGGTATAACAGCAACTTTAGGTATTTGATCAATTAACGTTTCAATTAGTTTTTGATTATTTGACAACGCTTTACGTAAGGAGTGAGTCAATTTAAGGTTTTCTCTTTTTAGTTTATACTCTCCATACTTGCGAATTGATGGTAGTATTTCTTCAAACACCCAATCTTGAAAGCGCTTAGCTAATTTCATCTTAGACGATAAAATTAAGGAATATAAACCTGGTTCATTGATGAATACGGTATTTTTTTGAAAGTTAGAGGGTAGCACTAAACTGTTTCCATCAATATCTTTACATAACTTTTTATATTTTTCCTTAACTAGATCATTTATTGCTTTTCGCGGTCTTTTATATTCTAGAATTTCTGATACATCATTAGCCTTAAACCATGGATTGTTTTCACGATCAAATAATACAGCTACAGGTTTACTATCAAACATGTAACACTGCAGTTCAGACATATTGAAGTCAAATGTAACAAAAATAGCATACACCTTTTAAATATCCTGAATAACCGAAGTTGTCAATAAGATGTTCACTTGGCAAAAGTTCGCCAAACAATGAAATGCATGGTTAACCGACCTGCTTATATACCCGACGAAGAGTGCGCAACCTTCTGCGCATGCGCAGTAGACAAGTACTACTGCGCATACACAATTGTATGTTAAATTTAAACAATTTTTTTGCGGATGTCAATAATAAGGGCACACTCAACAAACCACTTTCATAAATGATGAAGCACAACTGGGCATGCAAAATGAAGGGAAATACTGCACATTTAACAGATATATGATACATTTTAAATTTGTTGACAATTTCCTGTAGATTTTTTAAAACTGATTTTTTTAATATATTTTACATTAATGCCACATTCATTTTAATTTAATAAATTGAACTTAAAAAATTAGCTTTACATACATGTGCTAAAGATTATTATTTTTTATACCAAAATAAGACTTGCTTGACTACAACACATAACAAGTGTTCCAAACAATAATAAAATCAAATACAAAACTAATTATGTTAAACTTTACACATAAAAACACTATTAAATAGTACATTAAAAGGTAGCAGCAAAACGGTAGTACAATATCTAGCAAAACAAAGAAATAGAAATTCCTATATCATCATTAAAGTTAAAACTAAAAGTTTGTTAATAGTAGTGTAAAATTGCGGCCGCTGGCCCAGTTCAAGGTCACCTGAGGGATGACGTCATCGAGGTCAATGACCTCACCGATGACGTCATCGATGACGTCATCGATGACGCAATCGATGACGTCATCACTAATGACGTCATTTCGATGACGTCACACCCATGACGTCACAGAAATGACGTGCTGATGACGTCATCACCCCTTACGTCATCAAAACGACGTCACCGACGCCACTAAGGTCAAGGTCACGCAGAAACTTAAAAATTTTTAGCACTTTTGCCGTTTCTCGCACTACGCTCCGAGTTTCAGTCAGAGTCCCCGTGACCTTGACCACTTGGAGCGAATTTTCGACAAGAAACGGCAAAAGTGCCAAGTTAAACTCGAGTTTCTGACATGACTCTGCCTAAATGGGCAATCGGTTATCCCTCAGGTGACCTTGAACCAGTACAACGCCCGCAATTTTATGTTACTGTGACCTTGAACACTTAACAACGGAGCGCCGACACCGATGCGCACCCCACGACAGCCACCGAGTGACTGACTATCAGGCTCTGTGTACTCTAGGTATATGGGGAAGTGGAGGGGGAAATCTCAAGGTCATCCAAATGGAGTTTTAAAAAAGTTGAAGAGTAGAAAGACTACTCTTGTGCTTCCTTGGCGACCTCATCAATCTCTAATGGATCTGTAAACCAATCCGATCTGTAGCGGCAGGAGTCCAGAAAACAGGTGCACCACCCATCAGGTTGTCCGTAGCATTTCCGACAATTGGTAAGATTGGAGAAGTGAAATTTAATACACCGCTGCGGACAACAAGTATAAAAGTATTTGGATTTGTAGATTTTGAAAGTTTGTAGTACCGGTGGTGGCAGCTGTTGGTTCTTGCATCTACACCTGCAACATCCGAAGCATTCACATTGCCGGCAGGCCAGCCCATCCACTTGCCACTTTGGTAAGAGGAAACACTTATCCTCACAGCAATAGGTTGTCCCCGTCTCTTCCTCCCAACGCTTCTTTGCACAATATGTGACGCCTTGTATCTCCAAACACCTATGCTCGCAACATGAGATGCGCTTACTTTCCATAGTTGATGTTGCTTTGACGAGGGAGCACGATGAAGTGATGCTGTGGTCAGTGGGAATGGGGTTTATATAAACTAAGGTGAGTGGAGGGGGAAAGGTCAAGGTCATCCAAATGGAGTTTTAAAAAGAAAAGAGTAGAAAGACTACTCTTGTGTATCTATAGCGATTTCATTGATAGTGAGTGCTTCTGTATGCCAAGTTGATCTGTACTGACAGGCTCCTAAATAATGTTTGCAAAAACCTGCAAAATGATTGTTGCACAATTTGCAGCCAGTTAGCTGTTTTAGTGTGAATTCAATGCAACGTTCAGGGCAACAAGTGTACTTATGCCCTCTCATCTGGTACACATGGAATGTCTTTAACTCCGGTTTCGGCTTCTTCCAAGACTTGCACTTACACATGCATTGACCAAAAGCTTCACATTTTCTACACGCCAGGCCATCCGCAACATCAATGTCATTTGGCCATGAAAAACATTTCTGTTCGCAACAGTAGTTGAGTCGACTCTCCATGTTGCTGTGGTGAAGGTGCGCGATGAAATGATGCTGCAGTCATTGAGAGTGCACCTTAAATAAACTCAGTGGAGGGGGAAAGGTCAAGGCCATCCAAACGGAGTTTTAAAAAAGATAACTAGTCGTCCTCCTCCTCCTCGTCCGTTGTACTTAGAGAGCTGTCAGACGAAGAGCCCCGTGCAGGTGCTCCCCAGATGAAAAACAAATCAATTTTAAAACGAAGACCAGGATCTTGCATCATCAATTCCTTTAATTTGTCACATACTAAGTCGACCTTGTGTAAGGTGTCAACAACAAGCTTCCAATTCGTTGGCTCAATATAACTTGTAGTAGAGTCTGCCTCGCTGATAACCACATCCTCCGGCCGTATTGGAGTGTAAAGATGTGTAAAGTTCTTCGGCTGTAGCTGAGGTTCAGGCTGGCTGGAAGTGGAAGGTTGAGTGTGGACCCCTGTCGCATCGAAATCCATAGTCATTCTACATTCAATGTTGGGGTTTTCGTTTAATACATACACCAATTTCTCATGCAACATATCCACTTCTGCCGAGTCTTGCAGATGAACATTCCAGGAAAATGGCCATTCTTCATCCGTAGTGGAGTCAACTCGAGAAAGAGTGCTGTCCGCCATGATAGCTAAGCAAGGAATGATGTGAGCTACAGACTGTGGTAACAGTATTGAAAAGTAGAGGGGGTAAACCAAAAGTATGTGGAGGGGGTATTTTCAAGGTCATTTAATTTGGGTTTTAAAAAAGGAAATAGTGGAGGGGGAATTCTCAAGGTCATCCAATTTAGGTTTTAAAAAAAAGGAATGAAGCTTACTCCTCTTCAGCCTCGTTGTCCCCTGCATCTTCATCAGCCTCATCTTCATCGACGTCAGACTCGCCGTAAGGATAGATCGGGGACATGGGCGAATATTGTGGAGATTGTTGACCGTTGTTGTCGTCCCCTTGCATTCTAACTTGGGACCAATCATAATTTAAATTCATTTGTATTATGATCCCAGGGTTGTCCCGCAGTATTTCCTTCATACGTTCGCAAATTGACTCCAAATAGTGTACACTATCGATCGACAGTGTCCAACCCGTACTTGTACCGACATCAGTAGTGGAGTCAGCTTGGCTGATGGTGTTGTTGTCTGCCATGGTTGCTTGTCGGACAAGGAATGACGGTTGATGTGATGCTCATGCAGGAACATGGTGAAGTGGTGGGGGGTGTGGTGGAGTAGTGGGGGAATTTTCAAGGTCATCCAAACGGAGTTTTAAAAAAAAAAAAGGAAAACTTACAAAGTAACATTGAAACTTTCCAATTGATGGTGGCGAGCGTTTTCTTCTGCAACCTTGCCGACACATGTGACTATGCCGTACAGTATAAAAAGTACAACCATAATAAGGCCGAACAATAAAAGATAGCCGTTGACTATCATGATATTTTCTGAGTGGATCTGTTTTCTTCTTATCGCCCTCTCCTGCATCCTCTTCTCCAACTCGTGGACGAAGTCACAACATGCGTGAGGACATCTTTCATCTGTTGGTAGGTTTGCCATTGTTGATGTTGTCGGTGTGGCTGTTGCAGATGGAATGAGGTTTCCAATTGCGATGTGCCATGTACACCAATAGTCAAGTGGTGGGGGTAACAAAGCAGTGGAGGGGGAAGTTTCAAGGTCATCCAAATTGTGTTTTAAAAAAACCTATCTTGTTAATGAGCTTATATGTCAGTAACAAGATAGGTGTTTTTGCTCTTTTACTTCTTTAATATAATGAAAAAATATACATATTCTACAATGGTTAGGACAAGAAATACAACTGCTAGTCAGCTGAAGTAGTCCAAGTTGTCTGGCTCGGTCTTCATGGACGCTGGTGAGGAAGCCGTCGAGGAGTGTCCAGGCTCTTCCTTTGACTGCCGGGTGTTCCGTATATTGCAAGCGTAAACTTGCACATTTATACGGTAGCCTCGTGCCACCATCAGCTGCAACTCCTTGTATAAGTCGTTTAGCTCCTGCTGAGTCTTGATGCTCACCTCCTCGTAACTTGCGCAACTGACGTTGAGGGACATCCTGATGTTGCTAGGTTGGCTGCTGGAGTAGAAATGAAGCCGAGGCACAGCGTTTGGAGGTACATGGAAAAGTGGTGGGGGTGATGGTGGTGGGGGTATGGAAGATGCAATTAAACACTTCTAAACTTTTTCCATTGATACAAAGGGATGGAACAAATAGCACAGGTGTCCTTGTAGTTTTCAAATCTAAACATTGGTGCTAGAAATCCAAACTGTTTTCTACCACCTTCCTGTACGAACCGTCGAAGGTCTCTGACGGCAGCATTGCCACAAGGCCTACAAAACTTTTCCCCGTCTTGGAACCTATACCAGGAGTATCCCGAATACCCTCTATTATCTTTCTTGTACTCCTCGATATCCTGCTTTACTGTTATAGGGATATTATCTCGTAAAGCCGTCTGGAATAAAGATGCGTCAGTTATAACTCGTTGTAAGCAAAGCTCGTACAAGGTGCTCATCGTTTGCTAGTTGGCAACAGACTGACCGTTTTTCGCATCCAAGCAGGTTTGAATCCTAGTGCGGTAGTGGGGGTAATTACAGTAGTGGGGGTAATTGTGAAATGCAAAGGTCAAAGGTCAAGGTCACCCGCGAAGTTTAAAAAAAAAATGCAACATATCAATACGTGAAGTCTGTCACATATTGATATGTTGCATTTCTTGTTTTTTTTTTTTTTTGTCTTTTATGATTCGTTTATTTATAAAACATTACAACAACAACATATGTACAACATTAAAACTTAAATCTAACACTGCTGCTTGTCAGCGATGTGGATGGTCAACTCTGTAGAATTGCTACCCGTGCAGCCGTGGGACACCAGGTATAGACACCCGGGTTGAATAGAGCGAAGATCCTCGTTTTGTAGAAGATGGACGAATCTCTTGGGCAGGTACACCTGGAACTTTGGTTCATCCCCCGGAGTAAACGGTGCCTCGCTGAGACTGCAGCAGATGGCCTCCCCAACTGTAGTCTCCATCTTCTTCATAGCATGGATTATGTAGTGCTTCTCGTCTTTTAGTTCCGAGCACTTCTTTACAGGTAATATTGTCGACTTGGAGTGAGCATTGAACTGCTCGACCAAAGTCTGAAGGAACTGGTGAGATGCCATGGTCAGGTTACAGATCGTCTTCTTGCTCGGAGATGTTGTCGTCTCGGAATCTCGAGTAATACTCATGCCAGGTCCCTGTCTGCTCCCCACTTATATACTCTCCGTTACCCCCACCACTCCCCAATTCCCCACTTTGAAGGTAAGAGGCGAGTTTATAGGCATTTTTCAAAGCGCAATGTCTATCTTTATCATGTTCTGGGCTTTTTGTACAAATACATATGGTTTCCAGCATGTATTGATAATTCTTATCCAATTCCACATCATTAACCGGAACATGAGTAAATCCTTCGATCCATCTTTTCTTTTCCAGCCCCTTTGTGTAAATATTGGTAAACTTGTCTGAAAAGTGATGCATAATGTGATACAAGTCCGTGTAACTTGTAAAACCATCATACCAATCGATATGATGGAAGTGTTTTGAAATCCATCTGTTGGTAGTAGCGGCTTTACTAGTTAAAGACGAATAAGAACATGGTGGTTTAAATAAAAACGAATAAGGAACACTTGTATTCATGTCCAAAAACACAAGTTCTTTTATAATGAATCTATCATCATTACCACGAAACGCTTGAAACTCAATAATACCAGGCTTGGACTTTAATTGTTGTTCTTCTCCCTTGTCCATTTTGAAGGTCACACGTCTGCTCATTACGAAGTCAGGAGGTCAACTGATTTCCACACCACGGTAGGTACTACTTTTATACCAGGCCGTACAGTTGTTGGCGCGTTGGTGTATATTTAACGTGGGCACCGTCCCCAATAGGCCTAACCCCACAAAATGTTGGTTATTGTTTTAAAAACTAACCATTGTCATTTAAGTTTCCATCTTTATATTTTCCTTATTTTCATTTTCATCACTAACACTTGATTCTTCTCCTCCATCTTCCTCTTCTTCCTGTTTTACTGATTTCTTATGTAGTTGAGCGTACTTTTCCAATTGTCTCCACATCTGTACTTCATGAGGAACTCTATTAAATATAGAAGTATCCACAGGTCCGTATAATATAGGTGCGTCCGGTTGTTTGTCCAAAGTGTCTTCCAGATAATCTTTAATAATCGAACTTGAAAACACCAGTTGTCTCAAGTATCTTGTTATAGGTTCAGTAGCACAAGTTAAAATGAAAAACTCCTCTCGATTAAGTTGAATTTTGTTATCATGTCTTGTTGTGTCTCTAAACCGTAGCTGATGATCACCACGTTGTTTAATGATATCAATTTCCACATTTGAATCCAAAAGTCCTACCCTTGTCTTTCTTCCAAACATGTTACTACTTAAATAGCATTCTAGCAGATGCAAATGTTTCATAAACGATTCCCAAGCACTGTCCGTAAACAAAATCATTTTGGGTCCATGAGTTAAAATTACAGTAGGGGAATAATCTGTAGATTTCATAACACCGATTAAAACACTTTTATCCAAACTGGAAGAGATTGGGTAAAATATTCGCAAAAATACCTCACTCAATATGTTTGGAGAAATATTATCTTCAATATCCCTTTTTCTCTTTTGTATAGTCTTTCTTCTTTTACCTTTTTCTTCAACATTATTACTGGCGTGAAGTTGTCCGCAAACGTTTTGTTCACCTCCTTCCTGGTGACCTTGAGGATCTAAAAACTCAGATATCTCCTTCTCAATATCTACCACATTTTCAGGTGTACCACTAGGAGAAGCCATATTGAATACGATGCTACCCATACAACAGTAGGCAACAAACTGATGAGGAGCGGTCTGTACGCTCTGCTTTTATACTCGCGGAATGAAACAAAACCGGTTCTTACAATACATTTTTAACAATTCCAGTTAAAGGTGTGTATGTTACGATTTTATCATGTAGAATTAAACAGTATGCAGTTGTATTAGCCGGTATAGCATCGTTGAATTCCATTTCTATTTTTATATCCACACTTGAAGACTTTACTGATTCATTTTGTTTAGAACAATCGATTACAACTATTGGGTAGGCATCGAAATATTTGTCAGGTGGTAATAAAGGTGTATTTGTTTTACCGTAATATGAACTTTGGAATCTCGCGTACATATCGTACAATATACTGTATTTCTTCTTAGTGAATGACACATTTAAATTGTCGTATGGAAAGAATTGTGAATTTAAATAAACTTTAATATTTTTCAAGTCACAATGATCAAATTGTCCTGCATGTTTAGTAATGGCGTCTCTTCTACCTGTTTGTAAACCAAATATAATATACCTGGCTCGTTCTACATAATTCGATGTTTTAACAGTCCAAGTGTGTCGATCCGTAGTAGGTAAACTGGGATGCTCATGAAATTCCCAACTTCTAAATGGAATAACAATATCACGATCGGCTTTTAATTTTCTTAAAAGTAGCATTCTATGCTCGTCAGCCAATTTAACATGTGGAACTCTCCATACAATTTTGTCTAATTTTAATTTCCATTCTAAAGTCGCATCTGTAGTAGCATCTGCAGCTTTAATAATGTCTTTATCGTTAGAAGATCTCAACAAAACTAATTCTTGTTTAACGTTTAATATTATTTTCCTATAATCTTCAGCAAAACCAAGCAGCAAACGTAATGGAATATGAAAATCAAAATATCCATTTGGATTTGGAGTGATCGTGTCATTCGTAGGTAATACCCATCCGGCAGGTTTAAGTAAATTGGTTTCATTGGGTGTTATAGATGTTAATCCTTTTAAAGTTGTCGTAATACCTACTTTTTTAGTGGAATCAACTGTTACACCTGATATTTCATATCTAATTTCATCAAATAGGAAAGCCATAGGATTATTTATAAATGGAACTGTTGTACCAACAGTAGTACCGTCCTTTTTAGTAACTTGTCCTTCAATATACAAGTAACTTTCACATGGTAGTGTGTAAATGTCTTGATTTTGTATGGGAATACGAATTTCATCGTTATTGTTTAATTTCGATGAAGTGTAAGGGTTGTGGGTGTGATATTCTTTTTCCCATAGGGTTTCGTCGAATGTTGGACCCTGCGCTATATCCAGTATATCCATACTCGGTTAATTTTAATCCAATTCTCTCTAAGAAACGAATGTTCTCGCGTGTTAACTCCTCCACAGCTGAAGAGCTACTAATGCGGTTTCCCGTAGGTTGTTCGCTTTTAAATGTTAAACCCATGGTTTTGTATTAAAGTGTCGATTTTAAATGTAATCTAATCGTAATAGGCTCTTCTCTGAAGTCTACCAAGTTACCGTCTTGATCCAATACGCTCAACACGATGTCTGAAATGAAAGTGGTGTTCAACGGTAGATATACCAGGTTTTGTGGCTTTTCAACAATTTTAAATCCAGGTGGTACACTTGGGTAAAAAGTATGTATGATGTGGGTGTTAGCCCCATCCCTGTAAGCACCTTGTATAATGTTACAAGTTATGTCTATACTATTGACTTTTAATATTGTTACTGTTTTCTTACCGGAATGTGTTACATCTGGTTCTAAAACAGGCTCATCGTTGGAAAATCCTAATAAATCACCAATTGAGTTTGGTTGAGTGAAATCTATATAATATTTGGAAGTAATTTCAGCTTTCATCGTATTATTATTACCTTTTAATGTTATATTGTCTTTTCCCATTTTAGTTTGCAAAAATTCATTTATATGATCAATTTCATAAGAACCTGTGGGTAACCTGCACTCTTGTAAGTCTGTAAATTTTCCACTGGCTTCCTTTCCCTTATAATAATGCAATACGTTATTTTTACCTTCCGTAACATTGGGGATAGAGTTGTAAGTTGTAAAATCCAATAGTGCCGCCTCCCAAAACCTTCCTTTTTGCAAGCGTAACGCTGGAAAAAGGATACTTCGTAAAGTGGACGATTTTCCTGTTAATGATACCGTATAGGAAGACATCTCAATAGTGACTGATACTTTTAGCTAGAAATTCCAAACATAAATGGCCGCATATTGAAGTATTATCAGGTTGTTCTCTTTTATAGTTATAATATATGTTTTTAGCAGATTTAAAGTAATTTTGAAGTTCTTTTGGTGGTGGCAAATTACCGAAACTATCAAAATAATATACATTGTTATTTAGTTTCTTATAACAAACCCAATGGGTGCCAGGCCCTTCAGTATTATCCAAATTTACAATTCCAGTCTCATTTTGCCACATTTTCTTTGGTAAACTGTCTTTCATAAACACACCGCGGAAAAATGGTATTTTTAAACAGGAAATATATTTAAATAATTCAATATTGGTTAATGCTTTATGTGGTATGACCAATTGATTTCTTTCATTTAATATGCACGATAAGGTCTTAGGTAAAGACCTGCCCCGTTTTTTACCATTGACCACACGGTGGGCTTCTTCCTGCCTTTTCTTGTAGATTGTCGTCTTCTTTTTATATTTCCTCCATGTTTTCTTGTGGTTGACCTCCTTTTTACTCTCCTTCTCCTCCTTCTTCCACCTCCTACTGCTGTTTTAGCCTTCATACCTGCTGTTACTGCTAAAGCTGCTGCTTTTTCTGCTATGCTAGCGTCACTTGATTTTACTCGTTGCCAAGCTATGTCCGCAAGCTTTTTGTCAGCTATTGATCTATTTTTTGAATCGGCAAACGTGGAATATGCGATATCGTGTTCTTTACAAGCCTGATCTAACTTATTTATGCCAGGATCGCCTCTTTCCAGTCGTTTTTTTCAATTTAGTTCCTGGTCCGCAATACTGATAACCTCCCGGTATATGAAATTCGTATGGTAATGCGTCTATTGCTCTATTTACTATGGATCCTACTGGAATTCGTTTTAAAGCTTTACTTAACAGAGAAACCGCTGTGGACGTGATCCCACCTCCTCTCCTTACAGTGTCTCTATATGGACTGATGTACTGGAACGTCATTATTGTCCTTTTATAATCGCAATGTACAACTTATGTGTTACCTCTATGACAAGTTGGACATAAATGAAGTCGTTTATTGTGTTCTTTTATTAAATATCAAAATCACCCCAATCCGATGATCTAAACTTTTTTGTACGAGGGTTGATAAAATAGTTTTGAACAATTTCCCGTTTAATCCAAGTACCTCTCTCAGATTCCAACAAAGGAGTACGACCTGAATGAATACCAATAAGATTGTATACATCAAATAATGCATTTCCTAAAACTTTTACAAGAAAATTAACAGTGACAGCATTATCCACATGTTCAGGGTCTTTAAGGTCTGTTATACGTTTATTATTACAAGTATACACTTTGCTATCCATTTGTGATAATGTGATAGCCTGTCCTACAGTTGCAGCATCATTTGCTTCTCTTCCTTGCGCCATGTTTGTTAATTTTTTATTACTACATATAAAAAACGCATGGTAATTATTTGGATCTAGATGTACTGTTTGTCCTAAGGCAGCCGCGTCTCTATCTGCATGACCCCATGACACATTTGATAACCTTCCATGCCTGCAATCCCAATAAGCGTTTTTGTATGTCAATAAATGAAATTTTTCATTACCTTGAATAAAGTCATCCCCTTGCTTTGATAATACTTCATCTCGTTTTGCAAATCCAGTTGTTTCTTGTTTTAAAGTCTCTTTCATTTGACCCACTGTTGCACCATCAGATGGTGCTGAACCATCTTTTACATTCGCCAAACAATTGCCAAGACAATCGATAACTCCCACATCACGTATGACACAATGATCTTTTATATATTTGAGATTTACAGCATCATTTTCATTTTTTGGATAACCTATATCGTTAATAACAAATTTATAAAAAGAAAATCCATCTTTTGTCTTTTCAGGTATCAAAGAATGTAAATAGCGTCTATTTACGCTGTCTTTTGCATCTTTAGGGTCATCTACGTTGGATATACGTTTATTGTTGGCACTATACGTTTTCCCATTGAATTTTAACGTATTTTTTAATTCAGATGACAAATAACCTTTGTTTATCGCATCACCGTTTTGATTTGGTTTACCAACGTTGATAATTCTATGATCTTCTGCGTCATATGTGTTATTTTGTAGTTTTAATGTTGGCGATATCTTTTCCTTTAATATTTTTAGATTTATTGCATCGTTTTCATCCGTAGGATCTTTTATGTTTTTTAACCTTTTATTACTCATATCATAATCTCCATCAGGTGTTTGTGGTAAACCAGCACTTCTTTTTAAACTATTGGCATAATATAACCCATCCGAGGAGTAACGTCCGAACTTGTCGACACTCATGGTGCAACTGAATAGTATTCTAGGGAGTAACGCATTTTTATGAGATTACCCCACGGTTTCGGAGTTCATCCACTAAAGCCACCCATTCGTTTTCCAATCCAGTATGACCCGCTTCTTTAGCTTCATGTATTAGTTTCATTCTATCCACCAATTTATTGATATTATTGTAATAAATCACATTTGTGTTATATAGTTTCTTCATTAAACCTGTACCCGTAACGGACTTACTTCTTTTTCTTCGTTCCTGAGCACTTACATCCAAAGTGGATGCCATAAATCTTCGTTTTACAGGTTTTCTTTGTGTTAACGGCATTGTTTGTCTTCTAGTTGGTATTAACTTGGATACAAATTCTTTATATTTTAAAGACTTAGATCTAAAAGGAGGCTGGTCAGGTAAATACTTTCTCCTATATGCATTTGTCTGTTCCAAAATATTTTTATATGCTTCCATGTCTTTTTCTTTCACTACCGATACTGAAGGCTTATTTTCAAATAATAATTCAAATAATCCTTTTGTGCCCTTATACCTTTGATCACCAATGACAATATTATCATGTTCGTCAACGTTTAACGGGCTATTACCTATCATTAAACCGTCTTCTGTTAATCTCGCTCCATAACTATGGTAATTCTTATTAGGAATTGTTCCGAGTAACATTTTTACCATGTATTTCCTTCCTAAAGGTCCTTTGTTATGAATGTTTTCACCCAATAAGCTTATGTTTGACGGACCTTCCCTTGTCTCTTCTTCTTTTTCCTCTTCACTAGCAGTTGATACAACTTCATGTCCTCTTTTGGCTTTTACTTCATATAATTCTTTTATTCCACTATAGTCCGGTGATTCTAGCTCTCTTTCGGGTTCTCCACCGGTAAAACCACTATACGTAGAGGATTCCAGGTCTTCATCACTAAAATCTTCTGATTTTACATTTTCTCTTTCAAACTTCGTAATAGGTGCAATCGCATCTCCTTCCAATACAGGTTTAGCAAATTTTTTGTTTAATTGTTTCAAGGGTTCAGTAATAGGTTTAAAAGTAGATTCAAGGAATTTCTCCCTCTCGCTAATACCTAGTTTCAATGCTCTGTTTTTAGCCCGAATAGAATCACTAAGTGATTTTATTTCTTTTACTAATTTTTCTTGGTTAACCATGTTTGTAGCAAGACGTGTTGTACAACAATGAATGTGTTATACCACGTTTAATGTATTAATATAAATTTATCAAATCCTATCCTGTATCGACCATTGTTTAGCGGTTGTTCCTTCATAATTGTTAGGAACCCATACTTTTCAGCCCAAGCCTTTCCACACAACTCTTTAAATCGTTCAAATGTCATATCCGCATTTACATGATCAAAATATATATGTTTTAGGTTGGTTTCGTCCTGTTTAAATACAATTAACATGTTTGCATTGTCTCTAATGAGTTGTTTAGGTATTTTGCTGTAAGTTTGGCCAATATAAATGCTATCTATGTTGTTATGTCGACCCATAGCGAAGTAATTCCTTATTGTGTTTTGGTTTTCACAAGATACATCGTCGAATATAAACACGGAGAATGGTTTAGCTTCTTGTGGCTGCATGACACTCTCGCTTGCATTAAACTTTAAATATTTAACTTCAGGCACATTAGTCAGTATTTTTTCCAATAATTGATACTTTGGTTGTTGTAGTGATTTTGAAAATACATATAGATTGTTAAATCGTAATCCTTTAGGGTTTGTAATCAAATTGAATACCACATTAGTTTTTCCACAGTTGGAAGGTCCGGTAACCAGACAACGAACGGTGTTTGGTAACAAATTGCCATGCTTCCCACTATTGAATTCTGAATTATCCACTGTGAGTTCATCTATATTATTAATAGTAAAACTCTCTTTTTGTGGTACTATCTCCATCCTTTGTAATGGTTCAACCTAAAATGATTCTCTATCGTTATATCAAATCCTTTTTAGGTATCCAAGAATCTTCCGTCTTATTAAATCCTAACCATCGTACTTTGACCTTATCTTTTTTCCGTTGCAACACCTTTTCAACTAAATATACATCGCCTACTGTTGATTTTAACATTTCATGTCCATAAAACCCTCCTTCAAGCAATTGTCCTTTATTATCTTTTAAAATATATGTCTCAGGTACTGTAGGTTGTACTTTGAATACAGTAAAAACCTCATTGGTCCAATTTGGCAGGTATCTTTTACTGAATACACCTTTATATTTACTTATTCGCACTTTATCACCCACATTAAATTTTTTAGGCTTTAGTTTTTCAACTTTTGGTTTAGTATTCGTTTTTATACGTTTTAATACAAGGTTTTCATTTTTACTAGTTACTTGGTTTGGTTTCATCCCGATAGTCCTATGAAATTTGTTATTGTAATCGTTTATAAGTTTTGGTAACATATCAATCCATATGTGCGATCCTCTGTTGGAAAACATTTTATACATTGCACTTTTTAAAGTTCTGTTGAATCTTTCGATTATTGAGGCTTTTACTTCTGAATTGGTTGAATAATGGTTTATATTGTGTTTTTTCATTAAATTTGCAAATTCCTTATTAAAATATTCTTTTCCATCATCTGTTTGTAAATGTTTAATAGTATGTTTGTCTCTTTGTATAGCTGTTTCCATTGCTTTTGTAACACTTTTGCCACTTTTATCTTTTAGTGGTAAAGCATCTGCCATTTTTGAAAAACAGTTAATAACAGTCAATATGTATTTATATCCTTTATTTTGTTTGCTATAAGGAATCATTTCGATTAAATCCGCTTGATATAAATCATTAATTCCTTTTATCACCGTATTTCTTCGTGGAAACTTTCTTCTTGCAGGTTTATGAAGTTCGTTGACAATTTGTTGCTTCAAGTCCTTCATATTGCAGGTTTCAATGTTTGTTGTATCACATGTATAATCACAATGAATGTTGTTTTAAATATTCACATCATTTATATGGGTCAAGGTCATCCAAACTTGTGTAAAAAAAATGGGGAACACGGCGTTGGACTTGCCGTGTTCCCCATTTTTTTTACGGAAGGAGAAAGGAATAAGGTCGTAGTTGTAGAAGGACGAAGAATAGGTTACTAGTTGATAGGGTTTAGAGAGTAGTGGCCAAAAGGAAGAGTGTGGATTTTGTCGGGCATAATGTATCTTTTATCATCCCGAGCTGACAACGCTTTTTTAATTTCGGTGACACTGTAGACTTGATGCTTGAAGCTTCGGATATTGTTGAATGTTGCTGATATCGTAGTATCTTCAAACAAACAAGTCTTGTAGTGGTCAAATGTCACGTGTTTTTTCAAATAAGATGTCTTCACTCCTTTTGCTTTCTTCACTGTCGGTGTGTTGTTCTCGTGGTACATCTTAAATGAATACAATTTCGCCATCAGCGCCACTATTTCTTCTAAAGGCATTCCATTTGCTTCATCTTTGAATTTTCCAATTACTTTTTTATATTTTTCATTAAAATTTGGATGGTTTTTCGGATAGTCAGAAAAATCGAAATCTTCTTTGTATGGAAAAGTCCTTAGGTCTTCATACATGTCCAAAGTCTTTATCCAGTAGATAAACGCGTCCGTATCCATGTATGCGACTCCAATGTTTTCCCTTCCGTAATGTTTAACCATTTTGTTATAATGGAAATCATACATCAGGGTTTTACTTATATCCAAAATCGACATACCTATGTATAACGGACGGTCCATGACTATTGTTGTTTTCTTCATACTGACAGCGACTAGATTTTCGTTTATAATCATGGATGTTCCGAAATTTGGTTTTTGCACTAATTTTTCCAATTTCCTAGGATCACTCACTAATTTTACATTTTTGTGTTTTCTTTTGTTCTCCAAGGTCTTCCCAAAGATGGCATTGTTCATTAATTTATAGAAGTCCTTTTCAAATGCTGTTGTCGCTGCAGCTCTTCTTGCAGTGTTGGAATCAATATATGGTTTCAACCAACAAGACTGGGTGAATTCAATTGCTCTATGAATTCTCACTATACGTAGACCCAATTCAAGAGCCTGTTGAACTACCCAGTAGTGAGCCACATAGCGATCCTTATTCTCCAAGGTCATCATCAATTTTGGCCATCTTCCTGTCGGTGAAACTTCAGTCTTGGCTAGGAGAGGCAAGTCGTAGTGATGGTCATGAAGGTGCTCTGGATATTCGAAATCACAGTCCAAAATATAGCCTTTTGGACCATTCTTTGGAATCTGTGAGATGTCTCCAATGGTGGCCGGGTCGATCCATTTGAAGTCAGCGTAGGGAAGCGGATTTGACATTGCCCAACCATAAAGGTTGTTTGCGTCAAAGTAGCCAAGGTAGACCGATGGTTGTTGCTCGTCGAAGCCGGGGATGTACTTGTTGTTGGCTTTGACATGACGTGTTACAGCTTGTGTCAAACCGCCCCGTACACCAGATTCCATCATGAGCACCATATCGATATCCGTTAGAAGTTCCAGTCGACAGTTGGTTGACTTTAGCATAGCTTGCCATGCTAATCCTGGAGATGTGTACGAGTGTAGAGGGTCCAGTCCATAGGCGGAGAAGCAGGTGTTTCGGAATTCTTCCATCACATCGCACAGCAGAGTTACGTCCAATTTTATATAAAAGTCAGAATATTCCCCTAAGGTTTGAATGTTTAGTTGGTTCCAAACATTACAAGCATGATTGTAGTCTTCAACGGAGATTTCACTTTCGTTTAATTTGCTGTTGAAGGCTTCGATCGGTGGTAGACTGGTTTCTTCAAATTTTTCTGTAGATGTTATGTAGTCGTAGGGGAATACTCCTTTACGTAATACTAAGTCCAATTTATCTTCAGGTACAATCTTGCTGGTTTCTTTTAGGTCTTCTCTTCGTAGATTCTCAGACAATCTGCTCAAACTAGATGGCATAAATCTATAAGAGTCTACAAAGCGAAGTTTAATTTTACCTACGGTTTTTGAGAAACTGATGTACTTTTCCAATGTTGTAGCAAGAACATCAATTTTACCATCATCTCTTCCTAACTCTGGAATAATGAAGTGGGAGTCGTAGCCGCTAAGATTGTGTAACACGACAGGGATAAAGTGGGGCAGTTTGTAATTTATATTGCATGAATTACAAGCAGCTCCTCTGTATAAACCTGTCAGGTGATCGTGATCTCTTACTTTTGGATTTTCTTCACTGAAGCTCTTCTCGCATAGATAACATCTTGATGCCATATTGTATTCTTCTTGTTGATTCTCATTCAAAGGTTCCATAGGTACGACATTACCATACAAGCGTTGTACCTTTTCAGCAATGTCATACAACTGGTCTACGAAATACTTAGCGGCTTCTTCACCACGGTAAAGTATTGGAGTGGATGTTAAACCATAGTTTTGCAATTGGTTTTCAGACAAGGTTGATTTCACTATTAGACAAAAACTGTTGGGTTGATGCAACTGATATTTTGTTCTTCTAGTCACTTCACCGTCCGGCAGCTCCTGTGGTACTAACGTAGATTCAAAATCTGCGTAGATGACTACTGGAATCCGATATTGGTGAACTGTTTTGTTAAATTGGATACACGCTCGAGATGGTGGTGGCAGACTAATCTTCACTTCATAATTTTCATTACAAAGTCTTTTGTGTTCTATCAACCACTCTAATCCTCCTTGTCTTATTTCTTTATATGTGAAACAAAAACATCTTTTACACACTGTTAACCTACGCCTCTGTTTTGATAATTGATTTCGAATCAAGGATGCAAAGTCCTTTATCCACACATAATGTGAAATTTCACCCTTAGTGATCAGTAGCAAATCAGTGTGGTTTCTTTGCTCAACTTTTACTACCCGCAAAGGATAAACGTTGTTCGAATCATCCAGACCGAAAACATTCACTGAAACGCCAGGATTTTTCTTTTCAAATTTGTCTATGTCTTTCAATGTAACTGGGTAGGTGAGGCCTTGAAAGTTGTAGCGGTGTTCATTTTCGTAATACTCTCTACCAACTCTTTCAGGATGATCTTTAACATACTTGGTTAACATTGCATACTTAAAACATTCATTACCTTCATTTTGCACATTCCTACACGATTTAGTGTTTTGGATTTTCTTTGGTAAAGGGATAAAACTACTACCCCTTAAACCATATCCATGCTTGTGAACCCTTACATCCATACCTTCAATTGATGACAAAGTCCATCCAGATCCTCTTCCTTCATGTTCTTGAAGTTTTGTTATAAGTTCTTCCAAGCATTCTTCAATAATATCATCGATGTTGGAGGTGAAGGTAAGGGTTCGGTTTTTGGTAATGAACGCTCTCAATGCTGTTTCACCATCAGTATTGTTAAACATAGCCTCTAACACCATTCCAAATTTAATAAAATTTAATCTTTGTAGTTCTTCCCTCAAGGTTCCACCAACAAGTTCCTTAGCCTGGGTTATAAATGTTTCCAGTTCCAATTGAACATTATTAATTTTAAAATGTGTTACAACTCGTCCTGGCAAGGCCGTGGTGCGCAGTTGTTTCACATCTTCTAGTTCTTCTTCAGTGTCCTCTTCTTCAGTGTCTTCTTCTTCAAAAGGTCTTCTAGCAGTAGATGGTCCAGCACCAGCAAATTGGATCACACTAGGTCTTCTTCTTTGCATTTGCTGTAGATAGCTGTCCCAGTAGTCCGTCTGCTTCTGGTGCTCTTCCAAAAACCGGTCAATTGAGTCTAAGTCTATTTCATCCATGGTAATATCTTCTTTTCTATCTTCGTCTTCATGTAATTCTCTGTGTATGGTGAAAAGATCTTCGTCTTGAAAGATTTCCCCACAAATGTCGCAAAGAGCCATTTCAAACAGTTTGGCTTTGAATGCACACTCTGTGAATGTCCACGCAATAATGAGCAGCGCACTCCACCGGGACCCTTTATATCCGAGGCAGATAGGTGGGGAAAGTGACGTCATATGGAAACAGGTTATCACTTATGTGCTAAATTTAGCCTTTACACAACCGTTTGTAATACATTTATCAGTAGGCTTGATAAATTGATGATATTTGGTCTAGATTCAATAATTTGTACAAGTTTTTTCAAAGACGTCTGTTTGAGCAAGTTTATGTAGGTCAAGGTCATTTGGAATTATTATTTTGAGCGGGGGATAGAGCACTAAGCAGTATCATTTACTACAAAGTGCTCTATCCCCCGCTCACATTCTTTTTTTTAACTTTTTGTTTAAACTTTTTACAAGGGTGAAACATCACCATCAGAGTCGGAATCATCCTCATCACGGAATAGGTAGCGATGACAATACATAATTCTTCTGGCAACTAACATCCTATCCATTGGACGATGGGGAGTGTCTTGTTCTTGTTCTTCTTCTTCTTCGATTTCCAATTGGAATTCCATTTCCGACTCAGATGACGACTCTAATGTTTCGTAGGCGTGCAAGTCCACCTCATTGTCCGTTGAACCAGCTACGTCAGAGTCCGTTTCAATATCCATTATCTCTTCCTCCTCCTCTTCTTGATCAACCGCAGGTAGTTGGTCCTCTACTTCTATAATTTCTAGAGGTATTACCTCCAGAATAGAGACAATTCTGTTGCGATGGAACACGGTGTTGTCAAGTGGAGCCATGGTATGGAAGTGTTGTATCCATCCAATTTGCTTACCCTTTTTATACCCCCACCAACTATACAATTTATGTGGGTCAAGGTCACGTAAAGATACCCTTTGAGCGGGGGATAGACCACTAAGCAGCATGCTAGTCCATTGCCGCAAAGTGATCTATCCCCCGCTCTGTTCTACAAAACCTCAATCAAGTCCAAGTCCAAGTCCTGTTTAACACATTTTATTCTAATTCCATATCCAATTTAAAAATTTCAATTTCACATGGTTTACACTCCTGATGTATCAAACACTCCAGCTCCCTAAACATATCGTCCAGTTCGTCCAAATTATGATGTCCTACTTTTAACACATGAAGGTGGTTCATGCTTTGCATTGTAGCATGACCATCAACAAACAAGTTTCTTTTCCACGCTAACATAAACTGGCAGTTTTCTTGAAAGATTTTTCTCACCAAACAATCATACACAGCCGTCAACATGTCTCTACAATCTTCATAGTGTACCATCACAGAATACCTGTCCAAGTTAGCACCAAGCAGCGATCCACTCATTGTTTCTAGCGTTCCACTGGAAGGTCCAAAGCAGAATGAAGTCGAGATGTATAGACCCCCCTCTTTTATACCAGTTAACCGGTTGTCCTTGCTGTAAAGTGGGTCAAGGTCATCCAATGCTACCCTTTGAGCGGGGGATAGACCACTAAGCAGCATGCTAGTCCATTGCCGCAAAGTAGTCTATCCCCCGCTCTGTATTCTACACACACACACACATGTCCCTGTCCAAGTCTTTCATTACATACCCAATATATATTCAGTTCCTTCATCATCACTATCACTCATCACTGCTTCCACAAACTCCACAGGATTAAAGTTAAATTGTTTCAATTGTTCTTTTAAGTTTTCAATTTGTTGGTCCTTTACTTCTAAAACACTGTGAAGATGTGATATGTAGTCCGCTGCCTCGTTGATGCTTGCTACTCTCGGATCGCCTAACTTCAAGCTGGGAACTACACCCTGCAGCCTGAAGTACGCCATACGCCTTTCTTGCTCCTGCCGTTGACCAGGACTGAGCAAGCCTTGTCCGTCTTGGCTTACCTCCAGCAAGGTCCGTAGCATCGGAGCTTTGCAGGCGTTTGCCCGAGCAACAGTTATGCTGTGGAATGGTCGAGCAGGTCCACGAGTAGCAGGCAGAACGTTGGCAGCACGCCTTCTTGAAGAAGAAGAGGAAGCCTGAGAAGTTTTGGAGTTGAAAGCCATGTTACAGTGCTGTATTCAGCTAAGCGGTACAAAGCAGAATAACCAAACTGCACGTTAATACCCGTATATATATACACTTATCAGTGGTGGGGGTACTAGCTAGCCTTGGTAAAGTGGGTCAAGGCCATCCAACAACATTACCAGAACGGGGGATAGATCACTAAGTGGCATGTTAGTCCATTGCCACAGAGTGATCTATTCCCCGCTCTGTATTCCGCATTCACACACACATTCATACAAACACGCAAGTCCCAGTCCGAGTCTTTACCCAAACCTATCCACTCTCATCCTCACTATCATCACTATCATCTAACAATCTGTCACACTTCATAATTAGTTTTTCCCATTCTTTCCGGATCAAAAGTATTTCACTGTGTGCACTCTCCAACAACCTCTTCTTTTCCTCTAACAACCTGTTCTTTTCCTCTATCAATACGTTACAACCTTTAATATATCTTATAGCAGCTCTAACAGTGTCTTCCTGTGAAGATGCACCAACCATTACACCCGGCACTACCTGCTGGAGTTCTTCATACAAGCTAGACTCTCTTCTGGAGGCTCCACTGCTGCACAACTCCGTCTTGCTCGGAGTGAATCCGAAGAACCGAACGCGACTCTTTGACAGGCGGCCCCGCCGGATCGGTCCAGAGCTTGAGCCAGAGTTGGATGCGGTCGGGCCAGAGGTAGAGGCTGGAATGTTCATGGCTGACATGGTAGTATTCAGCTAAACAGTGTAAAGCAGAATGAGAAGACGGTTGATCACCACTCCTATATATACCCATTTTTAGTGGTGGGGGTAACCCCGGGGTGAGGGAGGGGGTGGGAGGGGGGGGGGATAGCTTAAGGACTTCCACTAACTTTCCCTTAGTCCTCGCGGTCATCGGTTTTACATACCTTTAGCACACCCATCATTTTGGTTTCTTCAATAACTTTACACACCTCAAAAACCCAAGCAAACAGCTCATCTATGTTGTTATAATTAATTTTTGTCCAGTGTTCATACTTGTGGGTTTGTTTGTTTATAATACATAGATAAAATGTAGACCCATCTCGTCTTATACAACACTCAACTTCCATTCTATGCCGATTTAGCACTTCCCAAACATTGTGTGGATCTATCAAGAAGTCACCACCTTTGTAATTGTACCGTGACATGTTTACACGGAGTACAGAAACGGACTGAAGCAAATGAACGGCTCATACAAGCTTAGTAAGAGCATTAGAGTGGGGGGGGGGTATCACGTGATACACGACATTAGTTGTAAGGTTAGCACTTTACTTTAAACAGTAATTTATATGGGTCAAGGTCATTCAAACTTTGAAAAATTTTTACCTCCAAACACTTGTAGCAAGCTACAAGTGTTTGGAGGTAAGTTTTTATTTGTTAAAGATTTTCGTAACTTAGTCTTCACCCTCAAGGACACGGTTTGAGATTGTCCCAGTGACTTTACATCACCGCCAGGTTAAAGTATTATACAAGTCAAGTTTTTTTTTTTTTATTATTTGACTTGTGTAATACTCCTCTCCCTTACTTTAAGAGGGTTAGGACTAAATTTGGAAAAAATAATTTGGAAGAAGAATTTTTGTTTTTTAAATATCGTCCAACACAACCTAACAATTTAGAATTTCTTTTGGTAGGCCTACATCCTAATCCATTTCCCACACAGATTGGCATCCTTCCCTTCGTATTAGATAGCCTTTTTTATGGATGAAAAATTGTCTTTGTACCATCCGAACGGGTACTTTCATTGTATGAAGGCTGCCATCACCTTTTACAATGATTTCTACTTTGGCATCAAAAGCTCCATAAATTTGAGCAATAAAATAATATTTTTCATCCATTTTAAGTCTTCTAATATCAAGCGGTTGCGGACTGTGGGGATGTCTGGGTTGGGATGTTTTAGACCTAATGTTGTTAAGACTGTAGGGTCTTACTCTCGGAAGATTGATGTTTTTGTTCAAGTGCGTTTGGCAACGGTCTTTATCTAAAACAGCAAACTTCTGACAGCAAAGAATCCCAAAGTCTTTTGACATCCACACGTAATCGCATTTATTACCCTTGCCAGCAGGGAGTTTAACACGCTTACGTTTTTGTGTTGGACGCTTTACTGGAGTGTTTTGGAGCTTGTCAGGTTTAGGCTGGCTAGAAGGAATGGGGGTGGGAGGTGAAGGTTTAAGTAGGTCAAAAGGTAGGCTGCAGACAATTTTGGGTGGGGTAGGTGAACGGGTTAGGTCGATTGAGGGAAGTTCGGGGGAGAAGATTGATTTACGGGGTGGTTTGGTTGGTGTAGGTGGCATGGGGGATATGGGTGAGGGACATTGGGATTTGGTGTAGGATAGGATTTTCTTAGTTCGACTGTAGGGGGTTATCCTCGACCTTGGCGCCTCTTCGAACACCGCAGACTCCGATCCCGAGTCCGATAGCAGAGAGAGTGCTGGAGAGGCTATCAGGACTCGTCCGCTGGGGTTCTTTGAAGATGCCGCAGGTGCGCCAGCCTCTTCCGAAGCCGAAGGTGCTCCAACCTCTTCCAATGTTGGTGGCAATGGTGAAAGGCTGGGCATCGAGGCAGGCTGCGGTGGCGGCGGCGGTGGCGGCATCGTCAGGCAGCTCAGAATCTGCGCTGTCATGAGGTATTCTAGGATCGGAGCGGACGACGATGAGGGCTGAGGCGTGTTGGCCGAGGTTGAAGAAGCTGGTGGGTAATTCTTGAGCTTAAGACCCATCTTGATGAAGCGAATAAATGAAGAGTAAATATGAAAAGAGTAAATATGAAAAGAAGATTGAAATAAGTAAATAAAATCTCAGGAGCGAGAGAGGACCGTCCGGTACGGGAACCTGGACAGGAATGAGAAGTGCATGCCACCCGGCCGCCTTATATCCCCGCCGGGGCTGCCACGCCCAGGATATCAGGGGTGGGGGTGGGGGTGGGGGTGGGGGGGGGGGGGTTCGCACTTTTTGTCGGGGGGGGGGGGGTTCGCACTTTTTGTCGGGGGGGGGGGGGGTTCGCACTTTTTATCGGGGGGGGGGGGTCAATTTAAAACAATAAGCCTCACTTAAGGCGTTTATGTTAACATCGCTGAAGCCTCCAAAAAAGACACACTTATAGACGAGTCAAACCTTGTGTGTTACTTGACTTGTACATTTTTTTTTTAAAAGAGCTTAATATATTTACCTTGTTAATAAGACCTGACTGTTAAAGAATTTTGAAAACTTTTATATATTTAGGTCAAGGTCACGGTAAAACTTTAAAAAATTAAGCCCCACACCCCCGATGGGGGTGTGGGGCACTTGGGTTGTCATCGCTGTAGCCTCCAAAGAGACCCAACTATGACAACAAGGCAACATCCAATGTCGTGTTCCCTTCGCCACGCAAGACTTGTAAACATTTACTGCATTGTCTTTTCAATAGCTAACAAAACATTTACTTAATTTTGAGAGAGGTTGAGGACAGCCCTAGTGGCTTACGCCCTCGGTCCGAGTGCAGGGGCCACCGCAAATTGGCCACAGCTGTGGTCTGCATGTCAGCATACAAACGGACCGAGTCCCAAACCCAGCCGCAATATTGCATGCCTGAGAGGACCCATGCTAAAATTGGTTTAAAATTGTTTTACACGGGGGTCTACTCCCGTACCCTACCTTTACTATTTAACTTTATCAATGCAGTAAATTTTTATAAATCTTTGTGGGTCAAGGCCACACGGACATTAAAAAAATTTCGGCCCCCGTACATCCATGGCGAACCACGAATGTTCGGGGGCCTTGGGGACTAAAAACACAAATAGCTAACAAAGATTCATTTACATAATTTTGAGTTTCCAGAAGGGAAACAAGAGGTTGAGGACAGCCCTAGTGGCTTACGCCCTCGGTCCGAGTGCAGAGGCCACCGCAAATTGGCCACAGCTGTGGTCTGCATGTCAGCATACAAACGGACCGAGTCCCAAACCCAGCCGCAATATTGCATGCCTGAGAGGACTCATGCTAACGTTGGTATAAAATGCTTTTACACGGGGGCCTACTCCCGTTCCCTGACTTTACAATTTACTTTGAGCATTGAAAAAGCTCAAGGGGGGATTGCTAAAACAAGCGTATACACTTTACAAACATATAACACACTTACAACACACAATTGAGCTCAACGTAGTCAATGCTGGAACAAGCACATACACATTAAACACATATAACAAACAAGACACAAAGGATAAAAGACACAGGAGACATAGGGTACAAGTAAAACACTCTCATATAAATCAATTCCCAATACCCAAACGCAAGCGCAATATCTTACAACTAATACAAGTCTTAAAGTTAGAGTAGACTTCGCTAAACACTGAAGGCGCCATTCAATGTTTAGTGATGCCTATGGCGGTCCGTCCCGGTCGTTCACGTTCAACGCGCGGGAGCGGACTGCGAGCCGGCTCTGGCTGGACCCCCTTATATCCCCGCCGGGGCTGCCACGCCCAGGATATCAGGGGTGGGGGTGGGGGTGGGGGTGGGGGTGGGGGTGGGGGGGGGGCACTTTTTGTCGGGGGGGGGGGGGTTCGCACTTTTTGTCGGGGGGGGGGGAGGGGGGGGGGAGGGGGGGGGGGTTCGCACTTTTTGTCGGGGGGGGGGGGGTTCGCACTTTTTGTCGGGGGGGGGGGGTTCGCACTTTTTGTCGGGGGGGGGGGGGGTTCGCACTTTTTGTCGGGGGGGGGGGGTCAGGTAAGTTAAGTGGGTCAAGGTCACCCACAACACTTGTACTCTAAGTGTTGGCTATACCCCCACCACAACTGGGTCCCTAGGCTGCACAACACCGCTTCGCCAGTATGTCTCCGGCTTCCATGCGGTGCGTCTCGCTGTTCTCTAGCTCTCTATATGTAAGTAATTTTACAAGTTCTGAATGTAGGTCACTACACTTTAACTCTGGGACGATATCGACTTGTAGTGTTTCAGTGTTTTGACTCAAGGTCATCGCACTTTAACTCTAGCACATCGGTTATCGTACCAGAGGTGCTCAATAACCTAACTTGTAATGTTTAGGGTGGCGTTTGCACGCCACGTGGTATCACCATGAGTGTCCAGTCCAGGTTTTAAGTTAAATTAATTTTACTGTAATCTTTTCCATTTCCGCTTCGTTTTGCCAAAGTATAAGGTGTCGCTTAATAAAGTGGTATTTCTCTACAGTTATAGGAGATTGCAAGGATACAATTAGTTTATTTAGGAGACTCTTCATCTTGGAGTTTAACACAATTTCCACTTTGACTTTGCTTCCTCGGCTCTCACAGCCTAAGCTGTACAGAAATGTTTCTTCTAGTGCCAACTCGGGCCAAGAGAACAGTGTGTTGATTGTAGGACAGCTCATGGTGAAGTGATGCGATACTCCAGCGTACCACCTCACCTTCCCCCGCCACTGTGACCTTCCCCCACTCCTGCTGTTTCCCCCACTTCTTTTCCCTTGACTCATGCGCTACAAGCAGTCTCTCAGTATTGTGCGGACTTTTGTGAGGTGAAGCCATGTCGCAGGACACTTTAGGTAAGAAACTTAGCCGTGTTAAGACTTTATTAGTTGCTCACTGTCCACCACCCAAAGTTAAGAGAGTTTCAACTTTAGCTAAGTGGCGCAAACTGTTGCGCGGACACCCTAAGTTTTATACAAAACAGACTAATGTCAGTTTTACTGATGAGGATTTGTTTAAAATATTGGATGAAATGACTTTTCCTTGCAAAATTCAGTTAGTTACTCCCATTCCTGACAGTTTAGAGTCTTAGTCTCTCAAGCCAATATACCTAGCATACACAGAGCCTGACAGTCAGTCACTCGATGGCTGTCGTGGGGTGCGCATCGGTGTCGGCGCTCCGTTGTTAAGTGTTCAAGGTCACAGTAACATAAAATTGCGGGCGTTGTACTGGTTCAAGGTCACCTGAGGGATAACCGATTGCCCATTTAGGCAGAGTCATGTCAGAAACTCGAGTTTAACTTGGCACTTTTGCCGTTTCTTGTCGAAAATTCGCTCCAAGTGGTCAAGGTCACGGGGACTCTGACTGAAACTCGGAGCGTAGTGCGAGAAACGGCAAAAGTGCTAAAAAATTTTAAGTTTCTGCGTGACCTTGACCTTAGTGGCGTCGGTGACGTCGTTTTGATGACGTAAGGGGTGATGACGTCATCAGCACGTCATTTCTGTGACGTCATGGGTGTGACGTCATCGAAATGACGTCATTAGTGATGACGTCATCGATTGCGTCATCGATGACGTCATCGATGACGTCATCGGTGAGGTCATTGACCTCGATGACGTCATCCCTCAGGTGACCTTGAACTGGGCCAGCGGCCGCAATTTTACACTACTCCAAGAGTAGCAAGTGTCACCGAGGCAGCGGACTACATATTACACCTCCACACTGTTTTGGAAGTGAAGGACCAACAAATTCAAAACCTAAAAGAACAATTAAAACAATTCAACTTTAACCCGATGGAGTTTGTGGAAGCAGTGATGAGTGATAGTGATGATGAAGGAAGTGAATATATATTAGGTATGTAATGAAAGACTTGGACAGGGACATGTGTGTGTGTGTGTGTGTGTGTGTGTAGAATACAGAGCGGGGGATAGACCACTTTGCGGCAATGGACTAGCATGCTGCTTAGTGGTCTATCCCCCGCTCAAAGGGTACTTTTGAATGACCTTGACCCACTTTAAATGAAGGACAACCGGTTAACCGGTATAAAAGAGGGGGTCTGTACATCCCGACTTCATTCTGCTTTGGACCTTCCAGTGGAACGCTATAAAATGAGTGGATCACTGATCATTGGTAAGGAGTGGGAGTATGTAACCATAAACTATTTAAACTGTAGAGGGATGTTGAAGAAGGTGTATGATAATGTTAAAAGAATGGTTGTTGAAGAAGGTAGGGTAGTGATTGTAGCGTGGAAGAAGAAGCAGTATACAGGACAACAAGTGAGAGCAAGTGACTTTGGGGGGAATAGTGTGTTTCAAATTGGACGAGCGAACTTGGTTAATTTGGACATTGTGTTTTGGGACTTGGAAAGGTTAATTGAAAATAGTGGCAAACATGGGGAACTCTCAATTGGCAGGGAGGACAGAGTATATGAGTAAGTGTAAAAGACTGGGGGGCTTATGTGTGTGTGTAAAGACTAGGACTTGTGTGGAATACAGAGCGGGGGATAGATCACTTTGCGGCAATGGACTAGCATGCTGCTTATGGTCTATCCCCCGCTCAAAGGGTATTATTGGATGGCCTTGACCCATATAAAGGTAGAGGGGGAATGGGTAATGGGAGGGGGAAATTGGTATATATGTAGGACTGATGAATAAAGCATTTAGTCAAGCATTTGTCTAGACACTATCAACAACAATGGAGAGTTTCAGTGTTGAGTTCATCCTCTTGGAAGAAGACATCAACGAAGTGGTGGAACTTATAGAGGATAAGACCAGCCAGGGCACATTGGAACTTGTGAATTGCGAACCGTTGGACAATGCCGCAATCGATAAGATTGCATATTTCATGATGCATTTGTATAACGAACAAACAAGCAATATGGAGTTCGTGCAGTACCTTTATCAAAACCAAGTAAACGTGCGAGTGACAATTACTTGGTGGCAGTAATAAAAAAGTGTAACATTTGGATGTGGACTTGGATGTGGACTTGGATGTGGACTTGGACTTGAGTGTGGTCTGCGGAATAGAGCGGGGGATAGATCACTTTGCGGCAATGGACTAGCATGCTGCTTAGTGATCTATCCCCCGCTCAAAGGGTATCTTTACGTGACCTTGACCCACATACAATGTATAGTTGGTGGGGGTATAAAAAGGGCAAACCAATTGGATAGATACACCACTTTCATACCATGGCTCCACTTGACAACACCGTGTTCCATCGCGACAGAATTCTTTCAATTCTGGAGGTAATACCTGTAGAAGTTATAGAAGCAGAGGACCAACTACCTGCGGTTGACCAGGAAGAGGAGGAAGTAGAAATAATGGACATTGAATCGGACTCGGACGAAGCTGGTTTAACGGATAATGAAATGGACTTGCACGCCTACGAAACATTAGAGTCATCATCTGAGTCGGAAATTCTCCAAACACTTGTAGCAAGCTACAAGTGTTTGGAGGTAAGTTTTTATTTGTTAAAGATTTTTGTAACTTAGTCTTCACCCTCAAGGACACGGTTTGAGATTGTCCCAGTGACTTTACATCACCGCCAGGTTAAAGTATTATACAAGTCAAGTGTTTTTTTTTTATTCCTTGACTTGTATAATACCCCTCTCCCTTACTTTAAGAGGGTTAAGACTAAATTTGGAAAAATAATTTGGAAAAAGACTTTTTTAAATATTGTCCAACACAGCCTAACAATTTTGATTTTTTTTTTAATTGGCCCATGTCCTAGTCCATTTCCCACACGGTTTGGCATCCTTCCCTTCGTATTAGATAGGCTTTAGGGATGAAAAATTCTCTTTGTACCATCCGGGGTGGTACTTGCATTGTACAAAGGTGGCCTTCACCTTTTACAACGATTTCTACTTTCTTATTACCTGCTCCATAGGTCTGACCAATAAAATAATATTTTTCATCAACCTTTAGCCTTCTAATATCCCGCGGTTGCGGGCCGTGGGGATGTCTGAACTTGAACGTTTTAGGCTTAATATAAAGAGTGTAGGGTTTGAATTGCCGAAATTTGACTATACTTTTAAGGTGTCGTTGGCAGCGATCTCCTTCTGCACAGGCAAGTTTCTGGCAACACAAAACCCCAAACTTACTTGAAAACCAAGCGTAATCGCATTTCTTACCCTTGCCAGCAGGGGCTTTAACGCGCTTACGTTTCTGTGTTGGACTCTTTAGTGGAGTGTCTTGGAGCTTCTCCGAATTAGGCTGGCTAGAAGGAATGGGGGTGGAAGGGGGTAGAAGGGGCAAAGATTGCTCAAGAGGAATGGAACAAACAATTTTGGGTGGGGTAGGAGAGCGTGTTAGGTCTATGGTGGGAAGATCGGGGGAGAAGATGGATTTACGGGGTGGTTTGGTTGGTGTGGATGGCATAGGGGATATGGGTAAGGGACATTGTGATTTAATATAGGATAGGATTTTTCGGGTTCTGCTGTAGGGGGTTATTCTCGACCTGGACGTCTCTTCAAAAACTGCAGACTCCGATCCTGAGTCCGATAGCAGCGAGAGTGCTGGAGAGGCTACCGGGACTCGCCCGCTGAGTTTTCCTAACGATGGTGGAGGTGCACCGGCCTCTTCCACTGTCGACGGCAATGGCGACAGGCTGGGCATTGAGGCGGGCTGTGGAGGCAGTGGCGGTGGCATCGTCAGGCAGCTCAGGATGTTTGCAGTCATCAGATATTCCAGGATCGAGGTGGAGGATGATGAAGGTTGAGTCGTGTCGGTCGAGGTTGAAGCTGGCGGATAGTTTTTCAGCTTCAGACCCATTTTACCCATTTTAATGAATGGAATTAATGAAAAGAATAGATGAGAATAAAAAAGTGAAGTTATTATAAAAAATCTCAAGAACAAAGGAGAACCTGTCCGTACGGGAGCTTGGACGGGAATGAGAGGTGCGTGCAGCCGGGCCGCCTTATATCCCCACCGGGGCTGCCACGCCCTGGATATCAGGGGTGGGGGAGGGGGTGGGGGTGGGGGTGGGGGTGGGGGTGGGGGTTGGGGGGGGGGCTCGCAATTTTTGTCGGGGGGGGGGGGTTAATTTAAAAAAGTAAACCCCACTTGGAGCCTTTATGTTGACATCGCTGAAGCCTCCTAAAAGACCCAACTATAGACAACTCCAAATTTGTGTGTTACTAATACCTAACTGTTCAATTTTTAAAAGACAATATATTTACTGTGTTAATAAGACCGGACTGTTAAAGATTTTGAAAACTTTTACTTATTTAGGTCAAGGTCACGAAAAAAATTTAAAAAAATTAAGCCCCACACCCCCCTATGGGGGTGTGGGGCACTTGGGTTGTCATCGCTGTAGCCTCCGAAGAGACCCAACTATGACAACAAGGCAACATCCAATGTCGTGTACCCTTCGCCACGCGAGACTTGTAAACATTTACTGCATTGTCTTTTCAATAGCTAACAAAGATTCGTTTACATAATTTTGAGTTTCCATGAGGAAACAAACTGAGGACACCCTAATGGCTTACGTCCTCGGTCCGAGTGCAGAGGCCGCCACAACCTTTTGCATGCCAGCGTACAAACGGACATACTCCCACAACCCCAGCCGCAACCTGTTGCATGCCTGAGAGGAGCCTAACAATACTTCAAACTGACTTTACACGGGGGCCTACTCCCGTAAACCTATCTTTAATAATTTTAATTTAGCAATGCAGTAAGTTTTTACAAGTCCTTTGTGGGTCAAGGCCACACGGACATTAAAAAATTTCGGCCCCCGTACATCCATGGCGAACCACGAATGTTCGGGGGCCTTGGGGACTAAAAAACACAAATAGCTAACAAAGATTCATTTACATAATTTTGAGTTTCCATGAGGAAACAAACTGAGGACACCCTAATGGCTTACGTCCTCGGTCCGAGTGCAGAGGCCGCCACAACCTTTTGCTTGCCAGCGTACAAACGGACATGCTCCCACAACCCCAGCCGCAACCTGTTGCATGCCTGAGAGGAGCCTATCAATTGTAAAAATGTGGCTTTACACGGGGGCCTACTCCCGTTCCCTATCGTTACAATTTACTTTGAGCATTGAAAAAGCTCAAGGGGGATTGCTAAAACAAGCGTATACACTTTAGAAAACTATAACACACTTACAACACACAATTGAGCTCAACGTAGTCAATGCTGGAACAAGCACATACACATTAAACGCATATGACAAACAAGACACAAAGGATAAAAGACACACAGGAGATATAGGGTGCAAGTAAAACACTCTCATATAAAACAATTCTGAATACCCAAACGCAAGCGCAATACCTTAGAACTAATACAAGTCTTAAAGTTAGAGTAGACTTCGCTAAACATTGAAGGCGCCATTCAGTGTTTAGTGAGGCCTATGGCGGTCCGTCCCGATCGTTCACGTTCAACGCGCGGGAGCGGACTGCGAGCAGGCTGTGGCCGGGCCGCCTTATGTCCCCACCGGGGCTGCCACGCCCAGGATATCAGGGGTGGGGGGGGCTCGCACTTTTTGTCGGGGGGGGGGGTTAGGTAAGTTAAGTGGGTCAAGGTCACCCACGACACTTGTACTCTAAGTGTTGGCTATACCCCCACCACAACTGGGTCCCTAGGCTGCACAACGCCGCTTCGCCAGTATGTCTCCAGCTTCCATGCGGTGCGTCTCGCTGTTCTCCAGCTCTCTATATGTAAGTTATTTTACAAGTTTTAAATGTAGGTCACTACACTTTAACTCTGGGACGATATCGACTTGTAGTATTTCAGTGTTTTGACTCAAGGTCATCACACTTTAACTCTAGCACGTCGGTTATCGTACCAGAGGTGCTCAATAACCTAACTTGTAATGTTTAGGGTGGCGTTTGCACGCCACGTGGTATCGCCATGAGTGTCCTGTCTAAATTTTAAGTTAAATTAATTTTACTGTAATCTTTTCCATTTCCAATTCGTTTTGCCAAAGAATAAGGTGTCGCTTTATAAAGTGGTATTTCTCCAGAGTTATAGGGGATTGCAGAGATACAATTAGTTTATTTAGGAGACTCTTCATCTTGGAGTTTAACGCGATTTCCACTTTGACTTTGCTTCCTCGGCTCTCACAGCCTAAGCTGTACAGAAATGTTTCTTCTAGTGCCAACTCGGGCCAAGAGAACAGTGTGTTAACTGTAGGACAGCTCATGGTGAAGTGATGCGGTACTCCAGCGTACAACCTCACCTTCCCCCACCACTGTGACCTTCCCCCACTCCTGCTGTTTTCCCCACCTCTTTTCCCTTGACTCACGCGTTACAAGCGGTCTCTCAGTATTGTGCGGACTTTTGTGAGGGGAAGCCATGTCGCGGGACGTTTTAGGTAAGAAACTTAGCCGTGTTAAGACTTTATTAGCTGCTCAATGTCCACCACTCAAAGTCAAAAGGGTTTTGACTTTAGCTAAGTGGCGCAAACTGTTGCGTGGACACCCTAAGTTTTATACCAAACAGACTAATATAGATTTTACTGATGAAGATTTGTTTAGAGTATTGGGTGAAATGACTTTTCCTTGCAAAGTTCAGTTAGTTACTCCCATTCCTGACAGTTTAGAGTCTTAGTCTCTCAAGCCAATATACCTAGAATACACATAGCCTAACAGTCAGTCGCTCGGTGACTGTCGTGGGGTGCGCATCGGTGTCGGCACTCCATTGTTAAGTTAAGTTTTCTAGGTCACAGTAATATGAAATTGTTGGTGTTGTGCTGGTTCAAGGTCACCTGAGGGATAACCGATTGCCCATTTAGGCAGAGTCATGTCAGAAAATCGAGTTTAACTTGGCACTTTTGCCATTTCTCGTCGAAAATTCGCTCCAAGTGGTCAAGGTCACGGGGACTCGGACTGAAACTCGGAGCGTAGTGCGAGAAACGGCAAAAGTGCTAAAAAATTTTAAGTTTCGGCGTGACCTTGACCTTAGTGGCGTCGGTGACGTCATTTTTATGACGTAAGGGGTGATGACGTCATCAGCACGTCATTTTTGTGACGTCATGAGTGTGACGTCATGAAAGTGACGTCATTGGTGATGACGTCATCGATGACGCAATCGATGACGTCATCGATGACGCCATCGGTGAGGTCATTGACCTCGATGACGTCATCCCTCAGGTGACCTTGAACTGGGCCAGCACCAACAATTTCACACTACTGTCTGGTCTTCAACCTGATCAAAAGTGTCAATTTTTAAATGGTATACAAACCAAGACTAAAATTATAAGGCAATGATGCTAATTGGGTGTTGTAACAATAAGCAACTCACATTGTTCATATTTTTGTAAATTTAACTTCAACACCGAATATAAGCTTACAAAATGATAACCGTCTGCGATAATTTTTTATGGAACAACCCCCTCACAGACCTATAGTTGTTGAGCAGCCTGCTGTACGGGTCCAGCCGCAAAGAGGCCGGGCTACTGTATGGTCCCGCTCCTACTCGTGTCACCGCCGCCGCCTGCACCAGGTACATGAGCCCCGCGGTGAGGTTCGTCAGCAGCAGCGAGGGCGAGGCGGCGCTGACTGTGACGTTGGTCAGCAGCGTGCCGTTCAGCGCCGGCCCGCCACGCACCACCACCTGCATCAGCACAAGGGGTGTGTTAGAGAGTGAGAAGAGGAGAGAACATCAGCCCCGCGGTGAGGTTCGTCAGCAGGAGCGAGGACGACGCGGCGCTGACTGTGACGTTGGTCAGCAGCGTGCCGTTCAGCGCCGGCCCGCCACGCACCACCACCTGCATCAGCACAAGTTGTGTGTTAGAGAGTGAGAAGAGGAGAGAACATCAGCCCCGCGGTGAGGTTCGTCAGCAGGAGCGAGGGCGACGCGGCGCTGACTGTGACGTTGGTCAGCAGCGTGCCGTTCAGCGCCGGCCCGCCACGCACCACCACCTGCATCAGCACAAAGGGTGTGTTAGAGAGTGAGAAGAGGAGAGAACATCAGCCCCGCGGTGAGGTTCGTCAGCAGGAGCGAGGGCGAGGCGGCGCTGACTGTGACGTTGGTCAGCAGCGTGCCGTTCAGCGCCGGCCCGCCACGCACCACCACCTGCATCAGCACAAGTTGTGTGTTAGAGAGTGAGAAGAGGAGAGAACATCAGCCCCGCGGTGAGGTTCGTCAGCAGGAGCGAGGGCGACGCGGCGCTGACTGTGACGTTGGTCAGCAGCGTGCCGTTCAGCCCCGGCCCGCCACGCACGACCACCTGCATCAGCATAAGTTGTGTGTTAGAGAGTGAGAAGAGGAGAGAACATCAGCCCCGCGGTGAGGTTCGTCAGCAGCAGCGAGGGCGAGGCCGCGATGACTGTGACGTTGGTCAGCAGCGTGCCGTTAGCGCCGGCCCGCCACGCACCACCACCTGCATCAGCACAAGGGGTGTGTTAGAGAGTGAGAAGAGGAGAGAACATCAGCCCCGCGGTGAGGTTCGTCAGCAGCAGCGAGGGCGAGGCCGCGCTGACTGTGACGTTGGTCAGCAGCGTGCCGTTCAGCGCCGGCCCGCCACGCACCACCACCTGCATCAGCACAAGGGGTGTGTTAGAGAGTGAGAAGAGGAGAGAACATCAGCCCCGCGGTGAGGTTCGTCAGCAGGAGCGAGGACGACGCGGCGCTGACTGTGACGTTGGTCAGCAGCGTGCCGTTCAGCGCCGGCCCGCCACGCACCACCACCTGCATCAGCACAAGTTGTGTGTTAGAGAGTGAGAAGAGGAGAGAACATCAGCCCCGCGGTGAGGTTCGTCAGCAGGAGCGAGGGCGACGCGGCGCTGACTGTGACGTTGGTCAGCAGCGTGCCGTTCAGCGCCGGCCCGCCACGCACCACCACCTGCATCAGCACAAAGGGTGTGTTAGAGAGTGAGAAGAGGAGAGAACATAAGCCCCGCGGTGAGGTTCGTCAGCAGGAGCGAGGGCGAGGCGGCGCTGACTGTGACGTTGGTCAGCAGCGTGCCGTTCAGCGCCGGCCCGCCACGCACCACCACCTGCATCAGCACAAGTTGTGTGTTAGAGAGTGAGAAGAGGAGAGAACATCAGCCCCGCGGTGAGGTTCGTCAGCAGGAGCGAGGGCGACGCGGCGCTGACTGTGACGTTGGTCAGCAGCGTGCCGTTCAGCCCCGGCCCGCCACGCACGACCACCTTCATCAGCATAAGTTGTGTGTTAGAGAGTGAGAAGAGGAGAGAACATCAGCCCCGCGGTGAGGTTCGTCAGCAGCAGCGAGGGCGAGGCCGCGATGACTGTGACGTTGGTCAGCAGCGTGCCGTTCAGCGCCGGCCCGCCACGCACCACCACCTGCATCAGCACAAGGGGTGTGTTAGAGAGTGAGAAGAGGAGAGAACATCAGCCCCGCGGTGAGGTTCGTCAGCAGCAGCGAGGGCGAGGCCGCGCTGACTGTGACGTTGGTCAGCAGCGTGCCGTTCAGCGCCGGCCCGCCACGCACGACCACCTGCATCAGCAAAAGGGGTGTGTTAGAGAGTGAGAAGAGGAGAGAACATCAGCCCCGCGGTGAGGTTCGTCAGCAGCAGCGAGGGCGAGGCCGCGATGACTGTGACGTTGGTCAGCAGCGTGCCGTTCAGCGCCGGCCCGCCACGCACCACCACCTGCATCAGCACAAGGGGTGTGTTAGAGAGTGAGAAGAGGAGAGAACATCAGCCCCGCGGTGAGGTTCGTCAGCAGGAGCGAGGGCGACGCGGCGCTGACTGTGACGTTGGTCAGCAGCGTGCCGTTCAGCGCCGGCCCGCCACGCACCACCACCTGCATCAGCACAAAGGGTGTGTTAGAGAGTGAGAAGAGGAGAGAACATAAGCCCCGCGGTGAGGTTCGTCAGCAGGAGCGAGGGCGAGGCGGCGCTGACTGTGACGTTGGTCAGCAGCGTGCCGTTCAGCGCCGGCCCGCCACGCACCACCACCTGCATCAGCACAAGGGGGTGTGTTAGAGAGTGAGAAGAGGAAGAGAACATCAGCCCCGCGGTGAGGTTCGTCAGCAGCAGCGAGGGCGAGGCCGCGCTGACTGTGACGTTGGTCAGCAGCGTGCGTTCAGCGCCGGCCCGCCACGCACCACCACCTGCATCAGCACAAGGGGTGTGTTAGAGAGTGAGAAGAGGAGAGAACATCAGCCCCGCGGTGAGGTTCGTCAGCAGCAGCGAGGGCGAGGTCGCGCTGACTGTGACGTTGGTCAGCAGCGTGCCGTTCAGCGCCGGCCCGCCACGCACCACCACCTGCATCAGCACAAGGGGTGTGTTAGAGAGTGAGAAGAGGAGAGAACATCAGCCCCGCGGTGAGGTTCGTCAGCAGCAGCGAGGGCGAGGCCGCGCTGACTGTGACGTTGGTCAGCAGCGTGCCGTTCAGCGCCGGCCGCCACGCACCACCACCTGCGTAAAGTAATATAGAAACTTACTGATCGTCCAGTAATTCAATATTAAAGATATAATAAGCAGATAAAGTAAAACGTTTCTTAGCTGTAACTATACTTTAGCCTTGATCTTAAGCAGATGTGCAAAAGTTGGCATGCTTTCACACACACTACTATTACAATACGGATATTATAGTCATGTTGTTGATGGAAAATCTGATGAAAGTACACCTATGAGTTCTTTTAGAGACTTTGTTATAAATGTTAAGATCTCATCAGTTTTGTAATAGTGATCCCCCAAAATCTGATAGAATATGACACTTGTTTTTATTGGTGGACAGGAGACCCTGGCGAACCGTTAAACACATCCTGCCTCCAATGGACATTTTGCGCAAGCCTTCAGAAGGACGAGATATTGAAGAAAGAGAAAGGCGAGAGATGGTACATCAGACGCCCGTTTGACCATTCAGAGGGTCAACTCCCGTGCTCCTGTGACAACTGATTTTCAGGCTCAGACAGGCGGACCCCGCTCTGCCAATTAACCGACTGTCCATTCATGTTCCTAAGCTAGCGGTTTCCATGTACTCCTGACGACATCAACCACCTGCTGTCCAGAACATGGATGGCTCGCGAGGGAAGGAAAATTGTCATAGTGGACAACAAAAAGAAACCACATGTTATGACAACTTCGTTTGCTGTATCTAATGTCAACTTGGCAACTAGCATAAACCATTTTTTAAGTTGTCCAGGGGTAAAACGTTGACGGTGGGTACGGACATATTTAGTCAAACTCCAGCGTTGACATTAATAAGTTCCATCGACACTGCTTTTTGTCGTGATATAATTCTGAGGACCATTTCAAGATCCCGAGTTAATATCAGTCACATTTGATTATCCCTTATTACAACGGGAGGTATATTTTTGGTTATTTCTGAATGCAAACTATACAATAACCCATGCAATAACCCTTAGTGCGCAGTTGTCGGCGGTACCTGGTAGTATCGGATGACGCCGCGGTGCGTGTGCGGGGGGCGGCGGCTTCCACGTGACCAGCACCGCGGACCCGTTCAGCAGCTGGGCCTCCATCTGGGTCGGCGACGCCGTCGGCACTGCGGGCACAACATCCAGTCATCGCAACAGCGTCATAACATCAAAACACTACTTCAATGTTCGAGGAATTCAGTAAAACTTAGGTAGGTAATTGTCTGCACTGCACTAAAAAGCTCAAGATCAGCATCAGCAACTTATCAGTGAGCTCCTACGTAATGCAGTTCTGGATTATCAACCTCCAGTCCAATAGGGGATTGGACCAGACATACAGTATGTCTAAAGGTATGAGGTGTATGTCTAAAGTAGGGTTTAGACATACAGATCGATGGATCTGCTCCCGAGGTTCCGCACACCAAAAAAATATTAGCAGGATATACAATATCTCATGAGGAATTCGGAGGGAGGAGAATGGTACATTTGGAGAGAGAATCCTTCAAAATAAATTGGAAAATTTATAAATATGTAAAGTAGCCTACCATGATTCTTGTATGTATTTAAATGTGCTCTATGATATGAATGAGGAATTTTAAAATTTATTTGAATACGATGTATAAATGATATGAAGTATCGTGTTGTTACATTATATCACAAATTAGCCATACAGACAGCCTCAATGGTTAACAGTAATGACTTGTGCAACGCAGAAATGTTCATAATTTAGATTGATTGGCATACGGGTAAGGAAAATGACTTAAGAGGACCCCTATAGTCACGAGAAAATAGTGTACATTCGTGTAATAGAGGTGAGGTTATTAATTTATCAAAGTAGGTTAAATATTAAAATCTAATTAGAAAATAAACATAGTGTTTTGAAAAATCAATTTACTTTTTACTCTGGAAACAAGTTATGATTTTATAACTGTGGTTGTAATATGACGACGCTAAATTTTCATTATTATAAGAAACTATTACATTGCAAAAAGTATGAATACAGTACTTTTAAGACAAAGGTTCGCTCTACAACATTAAATCCCAACTACTTAACCTCGTTAGCACAAAAACGACGTAATAACTCTAGGCAAAAGTGTCAATTTAATTTAATAACCGAAAATAATTACTCGAGGGTAATCATTGTAAAGGTCAAGCGGACTGGGAGGTGTTGTAGGGGAGGTGGAGACAAAGGGTCGAGGGTCACAATTTGGGCTTTGTTCGCGCCCTCGCGGCCTCGTCTTGGCTTACAAAGCTCTCCAATGATTACAGACCAAATATATAATTACAGACGTTTTTGTGGCTGTCCCGTTTGATTTAGGTTGACAGGATCAATAGGCTTGTTTTTGTTGAGGTTAAAAATCGAAAGAGGATTTCCTTTCAATTTTGGTTTTAAAATTCTTTATGATGGAGTTTTCTAAGTTTTAATTGACTAATATTGCAAATTAATGTTGTAATGTAATATTTACAAAACAATTAGATAAAATAGTTCCATCCAGAATCACGATCGCAACATAGCTATCGAAAAGCTTTAAAATAATATAAATTTATGATTAAGTGGACAAAAATTCGTTTAGTAAGTGAAATTTGTTAACTTTTTAAGGAAACAATTGGCTAAAATTGAAATAAGCTCATTTAAGGAGTAGTAATACTTATATTTAGTCTTCCGACCAGTTTCAATATTTAGGATGGAATAACATTTTGTAAAAAAGTAAATGTGAATGTTTTTTATTCTATAAGAAATAACTAAAAACGGTTTTTTACATGTAAAATGAACAGTGAAAAGGTGAAATGTGGAGGAGACGAAGAGAATAGCACAATAGCGCCGGCTGAAGGGTGCTTACCGCGGCCAGGAGGATACAATTTGGACTTCATCTCACCTTCCTGGCTTCATTTAGTTTTTGTTACTTCTTAGATAGTTTTTTTGTTTTTAATCAATTAGCTTACCTGGTGTAAAATTCTCTACTCCATATAAGTAGTAGGAAAATATAAAATCAAGTCTAATTGTGAAAACAGTGCAACCAATAATAAAACTGTATTTCGAATAATTTGCTTTTGTCTTTCTCAAATTGCCTGCGGAGAAATTTTGTAAACATAAAAAATAATTTTGTGATAAAAAGCCAACAGTTTTAATAGTTTTTCGTTGAATAATTCAATTTTCTTGGCCTTTACATTAATAACGCAGTAATTTATACCACGTAACTCTTAATAACAAAATGGAACTGAAAATTCATTTGTTTCAAAAAGGAAATATAAAAAACCTTTACTAATGAGAGCGTGAAAGTCGGTCCTATGATTTAATCAGTGAACGCAATATTAATTTTACGCTAAGGGTTATCACATATTCAAATTAATTTTCACACTAACGGTATAATAGATTTTGAAGCGTATTTAGATTCAATTAGTTCATCCAATTAGAAGTCACTTTATTGTCTAAATGTGTTGAAAAGGTTTATCCGTGTGTGAAATGAGAGGAAGTCGAGAGATTTCAAACCAACCATTGTTGAATATTGATTACTTGAGCTTTCCATTACCCTCTCACATTATTTGATTTTTCAATAACTGACTCCTAGTAGAGGCCATTTCATCAGAAATATCATTATAGTTATTCCATATTATCGTTATAGCTATCAATAGACTACTTTTTCCAATATATGTTACATACATGTACATGTGTATGGACCTACAGTATATTTTCTTCTTTTTACACCACCCACTTTCAATTTAATAAACAAACCAAGATTCCGTTAAAACAAAAGTGGTTTACGAACCTGTTCTGCCTCAGTTCAATGATGTTTCAATTTTTCAACTAAAACTGATGAGTCAATCCTTTGGTGGGTGATCCGGGGTTTTGGCCCTCCTTAGTGGGCCATAGTCATATCCTAATACAGGGATCTAAAATTATTAATCTTTTAGATCCCTGTATTAGGATATGACGATGGCCCGCTAAGGAGGGCCGAAACTCGGGTCATCCACCAAAGGATTGAGGAGGAGCTGAGACAGAACAGGTTCAGAAACCACATTTGTTCATCTATTCAGTTCTGAAGGCTTATTCACAAACCTAATTTATTTATAATAAAACCTTTAAAGCTATCCCTTATTTGTAACAGATTGAATCAAATGCGCGCAGGTCCAAATGATGTATGAAGCTATGTTTACACCGTCCAAGAATGAGTAGGTTTAGACAGTGCGCTGTTATACTTAGCACCCACTGTCAATGAGGATCCAACTTAAGCAAAATAGGCTAATCTTCGTACTGTATTAGTTTATTTTAATTTAGTTGCTATGTTAATGCTGAGCATTATGAAGACTTCCTACATTGGTGGATAACAGTGAAAGAGCCCTACATCTATAAGTTAGACAAGGTATAAAAATATTTAAGTCAGTAATTTATAAGTGATTTTAAATAACTTCTTGATTAGCATTATACGTGTTGGTACTTGTATTCAGATTGAAATAATAAAACGTCTTCCAACACTATTCGATATATTTACACGTAAACTGTAATTAATTGTTTACAAGACGGTAAATATATGTAAAAGATCTTATAATTGATAAGTGATTTTGTAAAATTTTCCAAGTCCTTGGCTATTAATATGCTAAATGCACACAATACAACTTCCATAATGTTTTACTTCATACGCATATTAATGATAAACGCACCGTCTTTTGACTTGAAACAGCACAAGTCATCAAAAATGTTTATGTAGTTTTGTTTCGAATGTCAATTACTCTATTACAAGAATCGCATACACATTTCCTTCCTATAACTCGACTCACCGTCCTCCAGCGTCCTGACGGTCCGCGAGTTGGAGGGTCGGCCGTCGATGTGCTTGTAGAAGGGCACGAGGAAGAACTGGTAGCGGGTGTAGGGCAGCAGCCCGGTGACTATGAAGCCCGACGTGTCGCCGGCGTGGAGCACCGTCAGCGCGTTGGTGGTCTTGGAGCGCACGTCCAGGCCGCGCGAGTAGATGTACACGCCCTCCACGAAGTCGGAGATCAGGATCTGGAACATGGAGGTGGGTGGTGGTGTTTGAGAAATAGGGGAGATATTAAACCTGGAATAATCATTGAATTAAGATTGGAGTCCACTTTTTAAGTTTAAATGAATGAGCGGTGAACGTATCTTCAGAAAAAATGAAAAGGAGCAATATACAGAGGTTCATGTTATGTAAATGGAAAGCATGGCGTAAAAGAGACTCTTTTACATGTATGGGATAACAGTAAACAAGTCGAAACATAAAAATATCCTTGGATTTGATGTGAAAGCTATACCATAAATTTAAGTATTTGCACGAGCAACATCAATATACAGTTTTTGAGTATATTTGCCTGAATAAGAAAACTGAACATTTCTCAAGATAAAATGAAAATACTAAATTTTGTTATGAATGGTCTGTGAAGGAGGGTATGAAACCGTTTGTCTTGATGTCTTTGGGATAAGAACGACAATGTACACTATATCCTAAATTTTCAAAATGATACCTACTGTATTATTTAAGTTTCTGGAACCAAATTTTTTAGTGATTTCAAAAGAAATTGTGTCCTTTAATAAGCTAAAGAGATTTCTATTGTCAGCCTTACCTCCCAGCCGAGCTTGATGGAGGTGGAGCTGATGGGGAAGATGCTGGACAGTTCCAGTATGTTGCCGGTAGAGAGCGTGGACATGGCCTCCCGCAGCTCCTCCGGTAGGTCGGCCGACTGCTCGGGCAGCGAGACGGGCGAGGACAGTGGGCTGGCTGGCGAGAGTCCGTGCGCGTTCTCCGCCCTAGGGAAGAATAACCTCAGGGTTTACTGGTAGCATTAGGAAAGTGTCTACATTGGAGTAAGTACCCCAATTGCTTCACTAGTCACTTCCATTTGTCTATCTCAATGTCTGGCTATAGCTTTTCTTAAGGCCTAATCAATGTTTAAAATCAGGCCCATCAAAAAAGGAATTAACAAATAATCATAAACTTCTTAATGAAAGAGAAAGGTTTACCACTAAACACTTCAATAAATCTTTTTATGTGACTTTAGTCCAACTGTGAGTCAATAAAAAATTCAGGATGTGGCTGAGTGCTGCCGCAACGATTTTTCAATGGTTAGTGTGTTTGCATTGGTGACAGTTCAGCAGAAAGCACACCGTTTTTGTTGGTATTAGCAGACTTGAGATTTGTTATATTGGCCCATGCACACTCTAACATATCACCATCCTTCCGTCATTCTTAAATCATTTAAGAGGTGGTTTGAACAGCTTCATAAAATGTAATATTTGATTGGATGAAGATTCTCCAACGAAACAGTAGAGTTTGTATGCTAGTGTTGTGTTCTTATAGTATTTACAGTAATATAATGGCTGGGAGGTCTTAATTAGTTTATAAGCTGGAATGTTTTTCATTTCAAAGTACGGTTGACTCTGTTGCTCCACTAGTCACAACCACGGGTTTATATCAGTATCTGCCAATAGATTTCCTTAGGTCGACGAAGAGTATAAAACCAGATGGTTAGCATCCATTCTGGACATACCTGACGAGGAAGACGTAGGTCATGTTGGGCAGTAGATGGTGCAGGGCGTGTGTAGGACCGGGCACCCTGTGTGCCACTGTCACCCAGCCCACCGTGTGGCCCCCGGGCTCCCCTCCTGACGGCCGACCAGACAGCTCTACCTGCAACCGAGGAGGATAATTAACTTAGAAGAATGATAAGGACGGAAGAAACAGAAATCATGTATGTACAACAGAAATTTAGATGAACTAACAACACAATTGCATAATCTTAGCCATGTTTACATTGAAAAACAATTTCTAGCCATAGAAGATAGTTATGTCCAAACGAGACATGTTATTAAAAACTGTAGGTGGACTTCAAAAGTTCAGATAATATCTATATATATAATTCTGTAAGCCGAATTTCTTGAGCAAAATTGTGAGTGTTATACAAATCGCAGAAAGATGCGAGGGGTCTCAAATTAAAGGTCTCGGTCCCATACACGAGGGAAAACTATCGGCGTGTCCATAATGTTAACAGGAAATGAGAAATCACATAAAACGTCCTCCATAAGAATAGCATGGGGATTCGAAAAACGTCTGTTTTGTGTAAATTAAAACATGTGTTATGGCTTAATTTTAAAACGAGACACAGATGTTAACATTGAGTGGAGATGATAAAATAATTCACCCCAAAAGAGAAGTAATCCATATATAGCCTGTAATTCTGTGAGCGAAATTTTTTGAGTAAAATTGAGACCATTTTGCAACTCGCAGGTAGATGGTAGTTGTCTCATATTAAAGATTTCGGTCCCATGCATGAGGGAAAATTATCAGCGTATCCATAAAGTTACAAGGATAAGAAATAGCGTAAAACGTCGTCCATAAGAATTGCTCGGGGATTCGAAAACCGACTGCTTTGTGTACATTAAAACGTATGTTATGATTTTATTTTAAAACGAGGGACAGATGATAATAGGTCTATTGAGTGAAGAACTATTAATAACCAAATGACATAATATATCTAGAGTGGTAATACTATAATAAGACGTTTTGAGGATTTGTGCAACTAAAATTTTACTAGAAGCGTTACCAACCTTACAAACTATTAAAAATGGACTGCGGTTTTTTACTGTTATGTTATAATAATTTAAATTGTAAAAAACTGAGCCTACAAATTATGAAATAAATTCTGATCGTGATGGGAACGCAATGGGCGATCAATTTTGGATTGAGAAACAACACCTACCTTATATACATTGAAACAGGTTTAGGTTTTACTTTACGACGAAAAGTGTCAAATGCATATTGAGTGACGATGATACATTAATTGAAACTTAAATCATATCAGTCAATGAAAGGTTGGTATTCTGTTAGCTGAATTTTCTCAGAAACCTTTTGGTCCATTCATGAATTGTAGAGTTTTTAGGAGAGAGTTAAAATAAAATTCGTTTGTCCTACATACTAGGGAAAAAAGTAGCAGGTCGAAAACTTTATAACAAAATGGAAATGAAAAATATTTAAAAAAATATTTAAGAAAGATTATTTTCTGAAAGGTTCTCCTTAGAGATCCTCCATATATATATAGTGATTTTAAAAAAATCTGCTTTGTTCACACAAAATCATGAATTTTGATTTGGAGGGACGAATATTAATAGGGAGTAAATATGATCTATTTTGAGCGACTGTGTTTAAACTTGGTGAAGAAAAAAAATAAAAAATCTGACAGGAGCTAAGATTTATTCAATTTTAGGACTAACAAGACAATGAAATGGGTATGATACAAAGTATTGGAAGTTAATTGACTCTGAAATGGGTGCTGAACAGCCGTTATGTTTTTTTTCATTGCCGATTTTCTATGTTATATTAAAAGCAGTCATAGATAAAAGGGACTATGATTTCTTTCAAAACATATTTTTTATAGATCGATATAAGTTTAACAACCGACAGAATGAAGCATTTACAAACGGGTGGCCTAATAGTACAGGATTGTAATGAGTGCTTTGGGGGCGAATAGCCTGTTCAAACGGTATTGTTAAAATAAATTAAAATTAAATTTTCTGGAAACTTTCATAGTAAAGAATTGGTGATCCACTATGGTTCATGCTGTTTTAATTTTATGATTAGGGGCTTTTGCCCCTATATGAGCCACTAGTTAATATATAATTAGTTTAGATTGAAATAAATTCATTTGGCATTATCAACTACAGTACCTGGTACCCTAGCAGGGAGGAGGAGCCGATCTGCGAGTGGCGGCTCCAGGAGAGAGTGACGGAGCTGCGGTGCACGGCCACCACCAGGGGGCGCGTCGGCGGCCCGGGCAGTGCGGCTAGGGTGGGGCTGCGGAAGAACGCGATGTCGGGGCTCCTGAGGGACTCCAGGCGCAGCTTGGCGGTCCAGGTGGCCTTGCCGTGCTGGGAGGCCGCCACGCACGTGTAGAGACCCTCGTCAGCTCGCTGCAGATCTGTGGGACAAGAGCAGTGCCAATACATTCAGCGCTTGGTCGTAGATAAAACAATCTTATACGGATTGGCCATGATCTTAAATTTAATCGAATCATCAGTTGAAGTAAAATAAGTAAAAATTACGATAAAAATCAACCCTAAATTTGCTCTATATCATGTTTCTTTAGATTCGGAAACAAAAAGATAGCATTGACATGTCTGTTAAACCTTTCTTTGAAGTTAAGTGCCAAGTGGAATTACACCGATTAAACCCACACATTAATAACACTAAACTTCAAGTGACCCACGACAGTATTTTGAATTGGTAACGAAACAATCACGATATAACGAGAAAGAAGAAAGAGCTGTCATTGCAATATGCAAAGAGAAAAAATATATATTTGAAGTCGTCAATCTGACTTGATTGAACAATTAGAAGTAAAGTCAAAGAAGAACTATTTAATTCAAGACAGCTTACCTTCAATATATAACGTTCCGTTGTCCAACACCGATATTCGTGGATGCATGGTTAACACAGGGGAGTGATCTTTATACCAGGATATTTGGGGCGGTGGATCTCCTCGTACCTAGAAACATTGACAAATTACAAATTCCAGACATACACCAGGTATCTATGCTAGGATGCAGTTGTGTAATGTAGATAGTAGTGTAACGATTTTATATGAAATACATTTTGAAAACTAACACGATCTACTGAAGTTTTTTGTATTTTGAGTACACAAACATGGATTTCACCGTCACATTTAGATACTATCATGAGAATATGCTCGATTATGATTGTTCTTCTCACAAACAACCAAATTGACTATCCCTGACCTCGCAGTGGAAGCTAGCCTCGGTCTCGAGCGGCAGTGTCTGGTTGGCGGGCCCCAGCACGATGACGGGTGGTGGGTGGAAGCCCTGGGTGACGGTCAGCTTGGCCGCCCAGCTGTCCGAGCCCGCGGTGTTGATGGCGTTGCAGACGACACCCAGGCCGGTGTCGTTGCGGGTAACGTCCTGCCGACAGTCATACACCATTATTGTTGAGAAAAGAATTTTACTAAAGAATAGTTTGGTATGGTTTGTATTATGTTAAGTTTAGTCCCAAAGACAACCTTTAGGGTCTTAGAAATGTGTTTATTGCATAATTGTCTTTTCTGAAGAACATTTTGTGTATATTAAGAACACACAACACAAAATGTAAAAACAGTTGATAGGTTACAAATAACGGTAACTGCTAATGGTAACTTTAGTAACTATCTTAGCTTTTTAAAGAGGGTGGAAGTTGAATCTTACCTATCACTAGAGTGAGATTTCAAAATTTGTTTTCAAAACGTGTTTGCTATTGCTTACAATCCACGATTTAGTATTTTTATTATTCTTTTGAATTTTGACAAGTGAATTCAATCTTAGGAAATGATAATATTATAGAAGAGTTTGAGTATCTATTCGATTTTTTGTCCTCGTAATAGTGACTCGGTTGGGGTCTCCGAGTCTTTGCGTGTGTACTATAATATGGAATGCCGATGCTTTAAAATCATTACTATGAATTTTCAATAAATTATATTTGCTTTGTTGCTTATATTTTGTATGATTTTTTTTAAATCAATAATTTCTCAAGTGACTTTGAGTCAATATAGTGTCTTACAACGTACCTCGATCACTTAAACAGTGTTTTAACACCGACATATTAATAAAGGAAAATTAATAAACCATTAGTGAGGTCCCTGTCCCAAATTAGTGATTTAGTGTATTATGTGTGTGGAGTGTCATTCTTTTTTAAACTACTTTCTTAGTCAGTGCTTTAGTTGATATCTCAACTGACGATCTACACAATCATTTTTTAAGATATATGTGCATACATTTAGTAACGGTAATCATAGACGATGGGTCCATACCTGTACACTGAGCACGTTGCCCCCATCACTCCCCGCGGAAGCTGTAAACCTGCCTGCAGTCTCCCCCGGGAACAGAAGCACCCGAGACCACTGCACGGTCCAGAACACGGAGGGCGACGGCTTCCCCTGGGCCACACACCGGAACTGCGCCGTCTCACCTGCGGCTACGGTCAACTCCTCGGGCCGAGATACTATCACTGGTGGAGCTGTGTATGAGAGAGAGAGAGATAGTCGCAAAAATAATCTGTAGATACACTATTCAAGGAAACTTTTCCGAATAAAACTAGGTATACAATGCAGTTGTCTGCTTGCAATATTGAGCGGAGCGACTATTTTTTAAATCAATAATAGCAAATGTTTTATAGGTAATTTAAGGGAGCTCGTTCGCAACGCTCACTCGCCGTCAGGGTTTAGCTCATTCGCTGCGCTCACTCGCCATTTGGGTCAGCTCGTTCGCTACGCTCACTCGCCGCCAGATTTAGGTTGTTCACTGCGCTTACTCACCACAAGTCTGCAATAGGTACTCTAATAATTTTTGATTACGCAGGTTTGCTGCGACGGGGTATTATATGTGTACAAGATATTAAATGGTGCGTCATCCAAAATTTGCACCTCCTCTCAGTAAACATGGCATTTCATTCACGTACAAAGGTAAACAAACAACTAAAATAAATAAAACAACGATTTCACATAAATCTACTGAATTCACAAAAAGCTGATAGTAACAGTCTGCAGTTAAATTTGATCCTTATAACAGCTGTATAATCAACACACAGTAAACAAACCAAATAAAATATTTTTATCATTCTGCACGAAATCAGCCTGTTTTTTGTTCTCTCAATAGTACCAAAACCGATTCTTTCTTGTCCTAGTACTGAAAAATCATCTGGAGAATTTTTTAGGTCCTAGTACTGAAAAGTCAGCTGTTTGCTAAGTATATTATTATTAATTTATTAATGTTGAGGAGCAGAATTTTGAAATTCAAACGTTATAAAGAGCATTGTTTGTAAATAACAGAAATGTAAACACTGCATATTACTTACTTTGTAAATATAACCTCAAAATCTTAATAGTTAATATTTTTAACGATCAAAAGTCTAATTTTGCATTATGATAAAAAACGTTGTTCATCACTCGGAGCAAAAGTGTCTTTTTGATGCTTAATCGTTTTTAAAAACTCCGCTGCGCCTCGTTTTTAAAACACGATTTCGCACCAAAAAGACCCACTTTTGCTCCTAGTGATGAAAACTACTATTATTTCTCCTATTAAAATAACATTGCAACTTTAAAAGGCCGTAGGGCAGAACCCATATGTCCGATTTGGACCATTTCAGATTTATACCTTCCCATAGATGGTTACTATGACCGAGCAAAATTTCGTGAGGATCACTCCAGCCGTTCAGGAGGAGTACTTGTAAATAAAAAGCCAGAGTGTAGTATTGGAGCTTCGCTCGCTACGCTCGCTCCGCTCAATAAAATATGAATACGTACTCTATTGGTAAAAACTTGTGTTTGAAACTCAGTAGGATCGTGTTTTTGAAAATCAATTGGTACGAAATGGTTAAAAGACGTTACTCTCACGAGGAGCTGAACTTCACTGCTACCGAGTTGAACTTGCAGTACTTCTCAATCCAAAAATCATGTAATGTTTTTTTACAAAAGTACTAATTTAGGTTAGGGATCTGTTTGAGGTTTCAGTGCTGGGAATTCGTTAAACTACGAAGCTGGAAAGTTCAAAATAATTAACCAGAGATTTTTCAGTAGAATCAGTAAAAAATATAATTTGTCCGATTCATTGCGATCAAAGAGGATTAGGTAATATTTAGTGTAACTAAAGGTTGACCTAGGCTGCAATAATAAGATATAATGTTAATTATACTGACATAAGAAGACTGGTGGAAAAGATACTTAAATTGCGCTTAAGAAGATGTCTTTGCTGTAATATTGCCAGCTTTTTAAAAAGGTTGGTAACAAAATCAATCTTACCGAATTTACATAAAATATTGATAAAAATGAAACCAGTTAGTATGACCCTCTCTTGTGATTATCTAATCACCTTACCCAAATCCCCGCCAGTAAAACTTTTCACCTGGAATATTTCGAATTAAATAACTTACTCAAGATGTATTGAAGTCGTTTCCTAACCACACTAAGCAGTAGATACATGCTGTACAGCTTCCTGTGGTACTCACAGTGCACGGTGAGAGTGGCCGACGCCGTCAGACTGCCCACGGCGTTGTCCACCTCGCAGCTGTACTCTCCCTCGTCCTCCGGGGTCACCGACTCCAGCCTCAAGCTGCGGTCCTCCAGCACATGGACCTGACAAAGGTGGGGAGATAAGAGAATAAACAAAACGCAACCGCAAGGTGATCAGGATACTCCTATATGGATCTCAATAAGGGAATCTCATCTCCAGATCCCTTTTATCACGTTCATCAGGCCTATCATGTTAATTCCATTTAGAAGGATACAAAAGTCAAACAAATCTTTATATATATTTAACGAAAATTGCTTAGGAAGATTTCCAAAGTCACATTGACTCAACAGATTTAAACTGTTACTGAGAAAACCTCTTGTTTTTGGAAGGGGTTTGTGTTCTGATAGAGGCTCTAGTCTCGAGCCCAAACTCTGATGATTGAGTGTCCAAGGCCTGCGCAACCCAGCCTGATGTCTTTACGTTCTACTTATATTCATTTGAGCTCTGATTAGCTCAAACTGTGGTATAACAGTAGATTGGAAGGAGTTTAATGAGAAATTATGATTTTCTTAAATGTCTATAGAGCTCTATACATCTTTACACTTGAAGAACTGAATACATAAGTAGTATATATATGTTGCTCCGACGCCATGAGGAAGTGCGAGAAGTGCGAATTTCCTAACAGTCCTGCAGACCTATTTTTAACCAATTTTCGGTGATTTTTTGCCTACTTTTCGGCAATTTCAAATCATTTTTAAGGATTTCCGAGGCATAAAAAATTGATGGGGCCATGAGGAAGTGCGAATTCCCTAACAGTCCTTGATGGGGCCATGAGGAAGTGCGAGAAGTGCGAATTTCCTAACAGTCCTTGATGGGGTCATGAGGAAGTGCGAGAAGTGCGAATTTCCTAACAGTCCTTGATGGGGTCATGAGGAAGTGCGAGAAGTGCGAATTCCCTAACAGTCCTTGATGGGGTCATGAGGAAGTGCGAGAAGTGCGAATTTCCTAACAGTCCTTTATGGGGTCATGAGGAAGTGCGAGAAGTGCGAATTTCCTAACAGTCCTTGATGGGGTCATGAGGAAGTGCGAGAAGTGCGAATTTCCTAACAGCCCTTGATGGGGTCATGAGGAAGTTCGAGAAGTGCGAATTCCCTAACAGTCCTTGATGGGGTCATGAGGATCATGAGGAAGTGCGAGAAGTGCGAATTTCCTAACAGTCCTTGATGGGGTCATGAGGAAGTGCGAGAAGTGCGAATTCCCTAACAGTCCTTGATGGGGTCATGAGGAAGTGCGAATTTCCTAACAGTCCTACAGACCTATTTTTAACCAGTTGTTAGTGATTTTTGCCTACTTTTTGGCAATTTTACAGCACTTTTCAGGATTTCCGAGGAATAAAAACATTGATTGAGGAGGATGACTGCGCCAAGAGTTGTGCAAGAAGTGCGAATTTCCTAACAGTCCTACGTAAGGACTAGTCCCGTGTAAGGACTATTGTATTTAGATAGTCCCACTTGCTATTGTATTTAAATGGTCCTACACAAGGACTAGTCCCGCGTGGGGGCTATTGTATTCAGATGGTCCTTCGCAAGGACTATTGTATTTAGATAGTCCCGCGTGAGGACTAGTCCTGGTTTTGGGCCAGTTGTTATCTGATTATAGGCTAATTTCAACCATTTTCCAGCATTTTGATCAGGTTTTGCCAATGGTGAATTTAGGAAGTACGAGGGACGTACGAGGGACGTACGAAGGAAGTACGAAGGAAGTACCAGGGAAGTACGAGGGAAGTACGAGGAAGTACAAGGCGCCCTCTTAACCGACCCTTGTAAACCTAATTTTTGAATGGTTTTGGGCCAGTTTGTATCTGATTTCGGGCTATTTTCTTGATAGAGAAGGGTGACTGTGCGAATTTCCTAACAGTCCTACGTAAGGACTAGTCCCGTGTAAGGACTATTGTATTTATATAGTCCCGCGCAAGGACTAGTCCTGCTTGCTATTGTATTTAAATGGTCCTACACAAGGACTAGTCCCGCCTGCTGTCGTATTTAGATGGTCCTGTGTGAGGACTAGTCCCGCGTGCTATTGTATTCAGATGGTCCTGTGTGAGGACTAGTCCTGTGCAAGGACTGTTGAATTATATAGTCCGGCGTGGGGACTATTATTTAAATGGTCCGGCGTGGGGCTATTGTATTTAAATGGTCTGGCGTGGAGACTATTGTATTTTAATGGTCCGGGGACTATTGTATTCAAATGGTCCTGCAAAGCCCTGAAACCTAGCAGCTAAGGCTTTGACCTGTGAATAGGACCAATTAGCCACCAGCTTAGACGTAATGTGTTGCACCTAAGATCTAAACCTAAGACCTTACACCTGAGTCCAATTCCCTAACACCTAGCAGGTAAGGCTTTGACTTGTGAATAGGGCCCATTATTCACCAGCTTAGACCTAATGTTTTGGACCTAAGATCTAAACCTAAGACCTTACACATGATTCCCAAGCCCTCAAACCTAGCAGCTAACGCTTTGGCCTATAAAAGAGACCTATTAGCTATTAGCTTATGCCGAATGTGTTGGAACTAAGATCTTAACCCAAGGCCTTACACCTGGGTCCAAAGACCAAACCTAGCCACTTAGGCTTTGACTTATGAATAGGACCTATTAGCCATTAGCATGGACCTAATAAGTTGGAGTTAAGATCTTAACCTAATACCTTAAACCTGAGTGCAAAACACCTTAGACTAGACTAATTCCTTAGAACTAAGATATAATTCCTTAGACTTGAGGCTGTCACCAAGCCCTAAAACCTCGCAGTTAAGGATTTGACCTGCGAATAGGCCTAGTAGCCAACAGTCTAAACCTAATGTGTTAGGATGAAGATGTAAACCTAAGGCCTTGCATCGTAGTCCAAAGCCCTAAAACCTAGCAGCTAAGGCTTTGACCTGTGAATAGGGCCTATTAGCCACCAGCTTAGACCTAATGTGTTGGGACTAAGATGTAAACCTAAGGCCTTGCACCTGAGTCCAAAGCCCTAAAACCTAGCAGCTAAGGATTTGACCTGTGAATAGGGCCTATTAGCCAACAGAATAAACCTAATGTGTTGGGACTAAGATGTAAACCTAAAGCCTTGCAACTGAGTCCAAAGAAATAAAACCTAGCAGCTAAGGATTTGACCTGTGAATAGGGCCTATTAGCCAACAGAATAAACCTAATGTGTTGGACCTATGATCTAAACCTAAGTCCTTACATCCGAGTCCAAAGCCCTACAAACTATCAGCTAAGGATTTTACCTGTGAATATGGCCTGGTAGCCAACAGCCTAAACCTAATGTGTTGGGACTAAGATGCAAACTTAAGCCCTGCACCTGAGTCCAAAGCCCTAAAACCTATCAGCTAAGGCTTTGACCTGTGAAAAGGGCCTATTATCCATCAGCTTAGGCCTAATGTGTTGTACCTAAAACCTAAACTTAAGGCCTTACACATGGTTCCTAAGACCAAATGCATTGGACCAAAATAAATCCTTAGACCAACGATCTAGTTCCATATACCCAAGACCTTAGACTTAGGTCCTAAAACCTGGCAGCTAAGGATTTGACATGTGAATAGTACCTGGTAGCCAACAGTCTAAACCTAATGTGTTGGGACTAAGATGTAAACCTAAGGCCTTGCACCTGAGTCCAAAGCCCTAAAACCTACCAGCTAAGGATTTGACCTGTGAATGCGGCCTTTTAGCCAACAGCCTAAACCTAATGTGTTGGGACTAAGATGTAAGCCTAAGGCCTTGCACCTGAGTCTAAAGCCCTAAATCCTAGCAGCCAAGGATTTGACCTGTGAATAGGGCCTATTAGCCAACAGCCTAAACCTAATGTGTTGACACTTAGATGTAAATCTAAGCCCTTGCACCTGAGTCCAAAGCCCTAAAACCTAGCAACTAAAGCTTTCACCTGTGAATATCGATAATTAGCCACCAGCTTAGACGAAATGTGTTGGACCTAAGTTATAAACATAAGGCCTTGCACCTGAGTCCAAAGCTCTAAAACCTAGCAGCTAAGGCTTTGACCTGTGAATAAGGCCTATTAGCCAACAGCTTAAACCTAATGTGTTGGGGCTAAGATGTAAACCTAAGGCCTTGCACCTGAGTCCAAAGCCCTAAAACCTAGCAGCTAAGGCTTTGAACTGTGAATAGGGCCTATTAGCCACCAGCCTAGACCTAATGTGCTGGGTTTAAGATGTAAACCTAAGGCCTTGCACCTGAGTCCAAAGCCCTAAAACCTAGCAGCTATGGCTTTGAACTGTGAATTGGGCCTATTAGCCAACAGCTTAGACCTAATGTGTTGAACCTAAGATCTAAACCTAAGCCCTTACATCTGAGTCCAAAGCCCTAAAACCTAGCAGCTAAGGCTTTGACCTGTGAATAGGGCCTGTTAGTTAAAAGCCTAGGCCTAATGTGTAAGATCTAAACGTAAGGCTTTACACCTGGTTCCTAGGACCAAATACCTTAGACTAGACTAAATTCTTAGCCCAAAGAACTAATGCCTTAGACCCGAGGCTTATACTTCGGCCCGAAACCTATCAGCTAAGGTTTTGACCTGTGAATAGGACCTATTAGCCATTAGCTTAGCCTTATGTGTTGGACCTAAGATCTAAGCCTAAGGCCTTACACCTGGTTCCTAAGACCAAACACCTTAGAATAGACTAATTCCTTAAACCTAAGATCTAATTCCAAAGACCCAAGGCCTTAGACTTATGACCTGAAAACCTACAAGGGGGCCGCGATTCACAGCCCCCCATGAATTGAGCCAACATTGGGCAACGAGGTCTTTTTTCTTTGATTATGAAATCATGATCAGAAATGGTTATCAGATTCAGATTGAAGTATTTGAAGACCAACCTCCATCCATCTTACCCAAGACCTAAGGCCCTACCGCATGGACTTGACCCAAGACCTAATGCTATACACCTTTGCCTAGGCTTTGAGGTTCTTAGACCCAAGACCGAGGCCATAGAGTTAAGACCTGAAAACTTACAAGGGAGTCACGATTCACGACCCCCCCCCTGAACTTAACACTGTGAACCAAGACCTATGGCCTTACACCATGGTCTAGGCTTTTAAGCTATTAGACCCTTGGGTCTTGCCTAAGGCTCTACACCATGGTCTAGACCCTTGATCTAAGGTCTGCGGTCTAGGCTTTTAGGTTCTTAGCCCCAAGATCTAAGGACCGTGGTCTAGGCCTTTAGGTTCTTAGCCCCAAGATCTAAGGCCCGTGGTCTAGGCCTTTAGGTTTTAGACCAAAGGCCCTACATCATGGTCTAGACCCTAAACATAAGGCCTGTGATCTAGGTCTCTAAGTTCATAGGCCCTAGGCATAAAGCCTTACACCATTGTCTAGACCCTAGACCTAAGGCCTGTGGACTAGGCCTTTAGGTTCTTAGACCCAAGCCCTAAGATCCGTGGTCTAGGCTCTTAGGTTCTTACACCCAAGATACTTCCCGTGGACTAGGCCTTTAGGTTCTTTGACCCAAGACCTAAGACCATGGACCCAAGACCTAAGTCCATGCACCGTGTCCTAATACTCGTTTCAAAGGCGGCCAGGCCTAAGACCCTACCGCATGGGATAGACCCAACACCTAAGGATATACACCATGGTCTAGGCTTTTAAGTTCTTAGACCCAAGACCTAAGGCCGTAGAGTTAAGATCTGAAAACTTACAAAGAGGGTCGCGATTCACGACCCCCCGAACAGACACTGTGGTCTAAACCTAAGACCTAAAGCCATACACCGTGGTCTAAGCTTTTATGTTCTTATACCCAAGACCTAAGACCCAACACCATGGTCTAGACCCAAGATCTAAGGCCCGTGGTCTAGGCATTTAGGTTTTTAACCTCTAAATCTAAGGCCCATGGTCTACGCCTTTAGGTTCTTGGATCCAAGACCTAAGACCGTACATTATGGTCTAGACCCTAAACGTAAGGCCTGTGATCTAGGTCTCTAAGTTCTTAGACCCAAGACCAAAGGCCCTACACCAGGGTCTATAACCAAGACCTAAGTTTTGTGGTCTAGACTTTCAGGTTCTTATACCCAAGGACTAAGGCCCTACACCAGGGTCTAGAACCAAGATCTAAGGTCCGTGGTCTCGAGACTTTTAGGTTCTTATACCCAAGGACTAAGGCCCTACACCAGGGTCTAGAATCAAGATCTAAGGTCCGTGATCTAGGCTTTTAGGTTCTTATACCCAAGTCCTAAGGATCTACACCAGGGTATAGAACCAAGATCTAAGGTCCATAGTCTAGGCTTTTAGGTTCTTATACCCAAGGACTAAGGCCCTACACCAGGGTCTAGAACCAAGATCTAAGGTCCGTGGTCTAGGCTTTTAGGTTCTTATACCCAAGTCCTAAGGCCCTACACCAGGGTCTAGAATCAAGATCTAAAGTCCATGGTCTAGGCTTTTAGGTTCTTATACCCAAGACCTAAGGTCCGTGGTCTAGGCTTTTAGGTTCTTATACCCAAGACCTAAGGCCCTAAACCAGGGTCTACAACCAAGACCTAAGGTCCGTGGTCTAGGCTTTTAAGTACTTATTCCCAAGAACTAAGGGCCAACACCAGGGTCTAGAACCAAGACCAAAGGTCCGTGGTCTAGGCTTTTAGGTTCTTATACCCAATGACTAAGGTCCTACACCAGGGTCTACAACCAAGACCAACGGTCGGTGGTCTAGGCTTTTTAGTTCTTATACACAAGACCTAAAGCCCTACACCATGGTCTAGATCCAAGACTTGAGGCCTGTGGGCTAGGCCATTAGGTTCTTAGACTCAAGACCTAAGGACCCACACCCATGGTCTAGACCCAAGCCCTAAGGCCATACACCATGATCTAGACCCTAAGACTAAAGGCCTTACACCATGGTCTAGTACTCGGCTTCAATCGTGTGCAGTTGGATTTGTTTCATCCAACCTAGAGGAAAGTCAGCCAACAAGTTCTTCGGCCCAAGACCAAAGACCCACGAGCATGGTCTAGATCCTCAAGCCCCTGAGACCATACACCATGGTTTAAGTCCTTAGACCCAATTTCTAATCCACCATGGTTTAGATCCCCAAGACCTAAAGCTATACACCGTGGTCCTCAGGCTATACACCTTAAGGCTATACACATTATTCTTAGACCCAAATTCTAATTCCACCGTGGTCTAGATCACCAACACCTAAGGCTATACACGGTGTTCTATGTTCTTAGACCCAAATTCTAATTCCACCATGGTCTAGATCCCCAAGACCTAAGGCCATACACCATGTTGTAAGTTCTTAGACCCAAATTCTAATTCCGCCATGGTCTGTATACCCAAAACCTAAGGCCCTACACCATGGTTTAGTATTCGTCTTAAACCGTGCTCAATTAATTGTGGTTGTTTCGACTAAAGCTAGAGGAAACTCGGCCTTTAAGTCCTTAGACATAAAACCTAAGGGCATACACGGCGATCTAGACCTAAAACCTCATACCATACACCATGGTCTAGACCCAAGACCTAAGTCCCTACACCGTGGCCTAGTACTCTTCTTAAGCCGTTTGCAGTTATTACTGTTTCGTCTATACCTTGAGGGAAATTGGCCTTTTATGTTCTTAGACCTGAGACCTAAGCTTTTACACCATGGTCTAACACTTGTTTTAAGCCGTGTGCAGTTGTGGTTTTTTCATCCATAGCTAGAGGAAAGTCGGTCCTTAAGCTCTTAGACCCTAGACCTAATGCCCTACACCATGGTCTAGACCCAACCCTTAACCCATCATGGTCTAGTACTTGTCTTAAAGTCGGGTTTTAACTTCTTAGACACAAGATCTAAGACCCTACACCATGGTCTAGTACTCGTCTTAAAGTCGGTCTTTACGTTCTTAGACCCAAGATCTAAGGTCCTACATCTTGGTTTAGACCCAAGACCTAAAGCCATACACCGTGGTCCAGTACTTGTCTTAATCCGTCTGCAGTTATTACTGTTTCGTCTATACCTAGAGGTAAATCGGCCTTTTATGATCTTAGACCTGAGAACTAAGTTTTTACACTATGGTTTAATACTTGTCTTAAGCCGTGCGCAATTGTGGTTGTTTCATCCATAACTAGAGGAAAGTCGGCCTTTAAGTTCTTATACCCAAGACCTGAGGCTCTATACCACGGTCCAGACCCAAGACCTAAGGGCATAGACCGTGGTCCAGTACTTGTCTTAATCCGTGTGCAGTTATTACTGTTTCGTCTATACCTAGAGGAAAATCGGTTTTATGTTCTTAGACCTGAGAACTAAGTTTCACATTCATCACCCGATTAAAAAAACGTTCGCAGACGTTAATTTAAAAAAAAACATCGTCTACACATCGATTTTCAAAAACGATGTGTACACGTTAATTTTGAAAAACATCGTCTACAGATCGATTTTCAAAAACGATGTGTACACGTTAATTTTTAAAAACATCGTTTACACATCGATTTTAAAAATCGTCGTGACGTTTATTAAAATCGATGTGTAAACGATGTTTTTAAAAATTAACGTGTACACATCGTTTTTGAAAATCGATCTGTAGACGATGTTTTTCAAAATTAACGTGTACACATCGTTTTTTAAAATCGATGTGTAGACGATGTTTTTTTTTTTTTAAATTAACGTCTGCGAACGTTTTTTTAATCGGGTGATGAATGTGAAACTTAGTTCTCAGGTCTAAGAATATAAAACCGATTTTCCTCTAGGTATAGACGAAACAGTAATAACTGCACACGGATTAAGACAAGTACTGGACCACGGTCTATGCCCTTAGGTCTTGGGTCTGGACCGTGGTATAGAGCCTCAGGTCTTGGGTATAAGAACTTAAAGGCCGACTTTCCTCTAGTTATGGATGAAACAACCACAATTGCGCACGGCTTAAGACAAGTATTAAACCATAGTGTAAAAACTTAGTTCTCAGGTCTAAGATCATAAAAGGCCGATTTACCTCTAGGTATAGACGAAACAGTAATAACTGCAGACGGATTAAGACAAGTACTGGACCACGGTGTATGGCTTTAGGTCTTGGGTCTAAACCAAGATGTAGGACCTTAGATCTTGGGTCTAAGAACGTAAAGACCGACTTTAAGACGAGTACTAGACCATGGTGTAGGGTCTTAGATCTTGTGTCTAAGAAGTTAAAACCCGACTTTAAGACAAGTACTAGACCATGATGGGTTAAGGGTTGGGTCTAGACCATGGTGTAGGGCATTAGGTCTAGGGTCTAAGAGCTTAAGGACCGACTTTCCTCTAGCTATGGATGAAAAAACCACAACTGCACACGGCTTAAAACAAGTGTTAGACCATGGTGTAAAAGCTTAGGTCTCAGGTCTAAGAACATAAAAGGCCAATTTCCCTCAAGGTATAGACGAAACAGTAATAACTGCAAACGGCTTAAGAAGAGTACTAGGCCACGGTGTAGGGACTTAGGTCTTGGGTCTAGACCATGGTGTATGGTATGAGGTTTTAGGTCTAGATCGCCGTGTATGCCCTTAGGTTTTATGTCTAAGGACTTAAAGGCCGAGTTTCCTCTAGCTTTAGTCGAAACAACCACAATTAATTGAGCACGGTTTAAGACGAATACTAAACCATGGTGTAGGGCCTTAGGTTTTGGGTATACAGACCATGGCGGAATTAGAATTTGGGTCTAAGAACTTACAACATGGTGTATGGCCTTAGGTCTTGGGGATCTAGACCATGGTGGAATTAGAATTTGGGTCTAAGAACATAGAACACCGTGTATAGCCTTAGGTGTTGGTGATCTAGACCACGGTGGAATTAGAATTTGGGTCTAAGAATAATGTGTATAGCCTTAAGGTGTATAGCCTGAGGACCACGGTGTATAGCTTTAGGTCTTGGGGATCTAAACCATGGTGGATTAGAAATTGGGTCTAAGGACTTAAACCATGGTGTATGGTCTCAGGGGCTTGAGGATCTAGACCATGCTCGTGGGTCTTTGGTCTTGGGCCGAAGAACTTGTTGGCTGACTTTCCTCTAGGTTGGATGAAACAAATCCAACTGCACACGATTGAAGCCGAGTACTAGACCATGGTGTAAGGCCTTTAGTCTTAGGGTCTAGATCATGGTGTATGGCCTTAGGGCTTGGGTCTAGACCATGGGTGTGGGTCCTTAGGTCTTGAGTCTAAGAACCTAATGGCCTAGCCCACAGGCCTCAAGTCTTGGATCTAGACCATGGTGTAGGGCTTTAGGTCTTGTGTATAAGAACTAAAAAGCCTAGACCACCGACCGTTGGTCTTGGTTGTAGACCCTGGTGTAGGACCTTAGTCATTGGGTATAAGAACCTAAAAGCCTAGACCACGGACCTTTGGTCTTGGTTCTAGACCCTGGTGTTGGCCCTTAGTTCTTGGGAATAAGTACTTAAAAGCCTAGACCACGGACCTTAGGTCTTGGTTGTAGACCCTGGTTTAGGGCCTTAGGTCTTGGGTATAAGAACCTAAAAGCCTAGACCACGGACCTTAGGTCTTGGGTATAAGAACCTAAAAGCCTAGACCATGGACTTTAGATCTTGATTCTAGACCCTGGTGTAGGGCCTTAGGACTTGGGTATAAGAACCTAAAAGCCTAGACCACGGACCTTAGATCTTGGTTCTAGACCCTGGTGTAGGGCCTTAGTCCTTGGGTATAAGAACCTAAAAGCCTAGACTATGGACCTTAGATCTTGGTTCTATACCCTGGTGTAGATCCTTAGGACTTGGGTATAAGAACCTAAAAGCCTAGATCACGGACCTTAGATCTTGATTCTAGACCCTGGTGTAGGGCCTTAGTCCTTGGGTATAAGAACCTAAAAGTCTCGAGACCACGGACCTTAGATCTTGGTTCTAGACCCTGGTGTAGGGCCTTAGTCCTTGGGTATAAGAACCTGAAAGTCTAGACCACAAAACTTAGGTCTTGGTTATAGACCCTGGTGTAGGGCCTTTGGTCTTGGGTCTAAGAACTTAGAGACCTAGATCACAGGCCTTACGTTTAGGGTCTAGACCATAATGTACGGTCTTAGGTCTTGGATCCAAGAACCTAAAGGCGTAGACCATGGGCCTTAGATTTAGAGGTTAAAAACCTAAATGCCTAGACCACGGGCCTTAGATCTTGGGTCTAGACCATGGTGTTGGGTCTTAGGTCTTGGGTATAAGAACATAAAAGCTTAGACCACGGTGTATGGCTTTAGGTCTTAGGTTTAGACCACAGTGTCTGTTCGGGGGGTCGTGAATCGCGACCCTCTTTGTAAGTTTTCAGATCTTAACTCTACGGCCTCAGGTCTTGGGTCTAAGAACTTAAAAGCCTAGACCATGGTGTATATCCTTAGGTGTTGGGTCTATCCCATGCGGTAGGGTCTTAGGCCTGGCCGCCTTTGAAACGAGTATTAGGACACGGTGCATGGACTTAGGTCTTGGGTCCATGGTCTTAGGTCTTGGGTCAAAGAACCTAAAGGCCTAGTCCACGGGAAGTATCTTGGGTGTAAGAACCTAAGAGCCTAGACCACGGATCTTAGGGCTTGGGTCTAAGAACCTAAAGGCCTAGTCCACAGGCCTTAGGTCTAGGGTCTAGACAATGGTGTAAGGCTTTATGCCTAGGGCCTATGAACTTAGAGACCTAGATCACAGGCCTTATGTTTAGGGTCTAGACCATGATGTAGGGCCTTTGGTCTAAAACCTAAAGGCCTAGACCACGGGCCTTAGATCTTGGGGCTAAGAACCTAAAGGCCTAGACCACGGTCCTTAGATCTTGGGGCTAAGAACCTAAAAGCCTAGACCGCAGACCTTAGATCAAGGGTCTAGACCATGGTGTAGAGCCTTAGGTCTTGGGTCTAATAGCTTAAAAGCCTAGACCATGGTGTAAGGCCATAGGTCTTGGTTCACAGTGTTCCGTTCAGGGGGGGGGGTCGTGAATCGTGACTCCCTTGTAAGTTTTCAGGTCTTAACTCTATGGCCTCGGTCTTGGGTCTAAGAACCTCAAAGCCTAGGCAAAGGTGTATAGCATTAGGTCTTGGGTCAAGTCCATGCGGTAGGGCCTTAGGTCTTGGGTAAGATAGATGGAGGTTGGTCTTCAAATACTTCAATCTGAATCTGATAACCATTTCTGATCATGATTTCATAATCAAAGAAAAAAGACCTCGTTGCCCAATGTTGGCTCAATTCATGGGGGGCTGTGAATCGCGGCCCCCTTGTAGGTTTTCAGGTCATAAGTCTAAGGCCTTGGGTCTTTGGAATTAGATCTTAGGTTTAAGGAATTATTCTAGTCTAAGGCGTTTGGACTTTGGACTCAGGTGCAATGTAAGGCCTTAGGTTTGGATCTTAGGTCTAATTAGTTCAGGTTTTAGTTCTAGGCTAATGGCTCATAGGTCACAGCCTCAGCTGCTAGGTCTTAGGTCTTAAGTCTAAGGCCTCCTGGTCCTATTCACAGGTCAAAGCCTTAGCTGCTAGGTTTGAGGGCTTTGGACTCAGGTGCAAGGTCTTAGGCTTACATCTTAGTCCCAACACATTAGGTCTAGGCTGTTGTCTAATAGGCCTTATTCACCGGTCAAATCCATAGCTGATAGGTTGTAGGGCTTTGGACTCGGGTGTAAGGTTTAGATCATAGGTCCAACACATTAGGTCTAGGCTGTTGGCTTATAGGCCCTATTCACAGGTCGAATCGTTAGCTGATAGGTTTTAGGGCTTTTGACTCAGGTGCGAGGCCTTAGGTTTACATCTTAGTCCCAACACATTAGGTTTAGGCTGTTGGCTAATAGGCCCTATTCACAGATCAAATAATTAGCTGATTGGTTTTAGGGCTTTGGACTCAGGTGCAAGGACTTAGGTTTACATCTTAGTCCCAACACATTAGGTTTTGGCTGTTGGCTAATAAGCCTTATTCACAGGTCAAATCCTTAGCTGCTAGGTTTTTGGGCTTTGGACTCGGGTGTAAGGCCTTAGGTTTAGATCATAGTCCCAACACATTAGGTCTATGCTGTTGGCTAATAGGCCCTATTCACAGGTCAAATCCTTAGCTGCTTGGTTTTAGGGCTTTGGGCATGGGTGTAAGGCCTTAGGCTTACATCTTAGTCCCAACACATTAGGTCTAGGCTGTTGGCTAATAGGACCTATTCACAGGTCAAAACCTTAGCTGATACGGTGTAGGCCCTTGGACTCGGTTGCAAGGCCTTAGGTTTAGATCATAGGTCCAACACATTAGGTGTAGACTGTTGGCTAATAGAACTTATTCACAGGTGAAATCCTTAGCTGCTAGGTTTTTGAACCTAAGTCTAAGGCCTTGGGTCTATAGAATTAGATCGTTGGTCTTAGGATTTAATTTAGTCCAAGGCATTTTGTCTTAGGAACCATGTGTAAGGCCATAGGTTTAGATCTTAGGTCCAACACATTAGGCCTAAGCTGATGGATAATAGGCCCTATTCACAGGTCAAAGCCTTAGCTGCTAAGTTTTAGGGTTTTGGACCCAGGTGTAAGACCTTATAGGTTTAGAACTTAGGTTCAACACATTAGATCTAAGCTGGTGGTTAATGGGCCCTATTCACAGGTCAAAGGCTTAGATGCTGGGTTTGAGTCCTCAAGACTTAGGCCTCGGGTCTAAGGAGTTAGATCTTAGGTCTAAGGAGTTAGATCTTAGGTCTTAGGAGTTAGATCTTAGGTCTAAGGATTTAGTCTGGTATAAGGTGTTTGGTCTCAAGACCAGGCCTTAGGTTTAGGTCGTAGGCCCAACACATTAGAACTAAGCTAAAGGCTAATAGGCCCTATTCACAGGTCAAAGCCATTGCTGCTAGGTTTGAGTCCTCAAGTCTAAGGCCTCGGGTCTAAGGAATTAGATCTTAGGTCTAAGGATTTAGTCTGGTATAAGGTGTTTGGTTTCCAAGACCAGGCCTTAGGTTTGGGTCTTAGGCCCAACACATTAGAATTAAGCTAATAGACCCTATTCGTGGGTCAAAGCCTTTGCTGCTAGGTTTGAGTCCTCAAGTCTAAGGCCTCGGGTCAAAGGAATTAGAACTTAGGTCTAAGGATTTAGTCTGGTATAAGGTGTTTGGTTTCAAGACTAGGCCTTAGGTTTAGGTCTTTGGCCCAACACATTAGAACTAAGCTGTTGGCTAATAGGTCCTATTCACAGGTCAAATCCTTAGTCGCTAGGTTTTAAGACTTTGGACTCAGGTGCAAGGCCTCAGGTTTACATCTTAATGCCAACACATTATGTTTAGGCTGTTGGCTAATAGGCCCTATTCACAGGTCAAATCCTTAGCTGCTAGGTTTTGGGGCTTTGGACTCAGGTGCAAGACTTAAGATTTACATCTTATCCCATCACATTATTTCTAAGCCAATGGCAAATAGGGCCTATTCATTGGTCAAAGCCTTATAACTGATGGGATTTAGGGCTTTGGAGGTGTAAGGCCTTAGGTTTGGATCTTAGGTCCAACACATTAGGTCTACGCTGTTCGCTAATAGGCCCTATTCACAGGTCAAATCCTTAGTCGCTAGGTTTTAAGACTTTGGACTCAGGTGCAAGGCCTCAGGTTTACATCTTAATGCCAACACATTATGTTTAGGCTGTTGGCTAATAGGCCCTATTCACAGGTCAAATCCTTAGCTGCTAGGTTTCAGGGCTTTAGCTCAGGTACAAGGCCTTAGGTTTACATCTTAATGAAAACACATCAGGTCTAGGCTGTTTTCTAATAGGCCCTATTCACAGGTCAAATCCTTAGCTGCTAGGTTTTAGGGCTTTGGACTCAGGTGTAAGGCCATAGGTTTAGATCTTAGATCCAACACATTAGACCTAGGCTGATGGATAATTGGCCCTATTCACAGGTTAAAGCCTTAGCTGCTATGCCTTAGGGCTTAAGAATAAGGTAAATTCGAATTTAATCTAGGTATCTGAAACTGGGTAGCTTAAAGTATAGTGATGTTATTTTCGTACCTATATGATAAGTGTTTTAAATCGCTGTGTTTCCTATGTCACAAGTCAGCATTTAAAGTTACAAGATGCGGACGTGATCTGTTGGCGGATCCCGATTATGAAGATGAAATGTCGGATGGTGACGAAAATGTTTGTATATTGTCTGAGATACCCTTTCAAGACTATCCAGGTCATGTGGGAATTTTAGATCAGCTGGGGTACTTGCAGTATTCTGATGAAGAAGACGATGGTTGAAAACTTATTTGTTCTAATCGCTATTATTTTTTTATTGCTTTTTTACTGTGAAAACCCCCACTTCCCTCGTACTTCCCTCGTACTTCCCTCGTACGTCCCTCGTACTTCCCTCGTACTTCCCTCGTACGTCCCTCGTACTTCCCTCGTACTTCCCTCGTACGTCCCTCGTACGTCCCTCGTACGTCCCTCGTACTTCCTAAATTCACCATTGGCAAAACCTGATCAAAATGCTGGAAAATGGTTGAAATTAGCCTATAATCAGATAACAACTGGCCCAAAACCAGGACTAGTCCTCACGCGGGACTATCTAAATACAATAGTCCTTGCGAAGGACCATCTGAATACAATAGCCCCCACGCGGTACTAGTCCTTGTGTAGGACCATTTAAATACAATAGCAAGCGGGACTATCTAAATACAATAGTCCTTACACGGGACTAGTCCTTACGTAGGACTGTTAGGAAATTCGCACTTCTCGCACAACTCTTGGCGCAGTCACCCTCCTCTATCAATGTTTTTATTCCTCGGAATTCATGAAAAGTGCTGTAAAATTGCGAAAAAGTAGGCAAAAATCACTGACAACTGGTTAAAAATAGGTCTGTAGGACTGTTAGGAAATTCGCACTTCCTCATGACCCCATCAAGGACTGTTAGGGAATTCGCACTTCTCGCACTTCCTCATGACCCCATCAAGGACTGTTAGGAAATTCGCACTTCTCGCACTTCCTCATGACCCCATCAAGGACTGTTAGGGAATTCGCACTTCTCGCTCTTCCTCATGGCCCCATCAAGGACTGTTAGGAAATTCGCACTTCTCGCACTTCCTCATGGCCTCATCAATTTTTTATGCCTCGGAAATCCTTAAAAATGCTTTGAAATTGCCGAAAAGTAGGCAAAAAATCACCGAAAAATAGGTCTGCAGGACTGTTAGGAGGTATGCAGGACTGTTAGGAAATTCGCACTTCTCGCACTTCCTCATGGCCCCGGAGTGACGTCTCTATACTACTACTATTTTATTCATTAAAATTAAAATTTTGTTAAACATTTTATTCCATTTATAAAAGTATAAAAACTTTAAATTTTATTCAACTAGTTTATTTGTAATGTTATTTAGCTTTGTTATGTTTGGATTCACTTATTGTGCTAGTAAGTGCATAAATATATGTACATTTTAGATTCACAAAAAATAATCCCAGCTGAATATGTAAAATGCAAAGTTAGTTTATCTTCCTACAGAAAAAGTCTAAACTTCTCTCTTGGACAGTGCAAAAGGAAAACCAGAAATTAGGCTGCAGTTCATGTAAAAAGTTGACAGTGAGGACTGAATGTTTTTGCCGTGAAAGAAAAACATTGCCCATCTTTAATTTAACAAAAAAGGAAGGTTGTATTTGTTCTAGCTACACTTATATCACCACTGTAACTGATAAAATGGAAGTAACTGTCAACATTTTTATTTATATTGTTGTTGGTAGTATTATTTTTTCACTTATTTATGCCCATTAATATTTTTCTGTATAAGATAACTCAAAGATATTTCCGCTTTTTTAGTGTAAAAGAAACCTTTCTAACGTATGACTTAATATTCATTTTGAAGCAAAAACTAATATAAAAAACAGTAAAAAGACCTTAAATGTACATTTATGAATGACATTAAATGTATATTATTAAAGTTAATAGAATAAAATCCTGCAGAATGGAGGTGAGCTTAACTATTAGAAAAAAATAGACGATCTATTCAACTTTAAACCAAATTAACCTTGCATCGAACCGTTTATAAAAGGGAATATATACACAAAAATATATTGTGAAACAAATTGTACCTACTTTAAACATGTAGACATTTTAAAAAATACACACAAAGAATGTTTTGGTTTTGAAGTACATTTTCACTTAAAAATATATATAATACAAACATTAAAAATATAACTTTTAATATATTTTAAAAGTTGAAAAGATATTTCACCCAAGGTCCTATTAGTTTCCAAATCTTTTTGTTAATTGTATAAGGTGAATGTATAATATGTCTATTAAAAGTTTTTATTAATTAGGAGTGTAACTATTTTATTTATTTTAATAACAGACATAATTTTAAATAAGTTAAATTTATTTTTGACATGGTAACAATAGAATGACAACAAATAGCGTTATAGAGACTAAGTCAAATCCCGAAGAAACCGTTTTCGTATATGTTTATTTGTCATTATAGGTTAGCTAACATTAATGTTTGGCTATTCCATTCAATAGTAAGGAGACTTTTGAATACAACTACCGTTATAGAGTATTCTAGTTTCGGTGGCCTTAGCTGATGTGAAGTGGTTGCCTAGCAACCAGAAACACAAGCAGTACATCTCGCTAGGTTAGTTGAGGTTATGTTTTGTTTGTTATGAACCAATGTAATTAGAACAAACCAAGGTAGGTGACACCAACAGCTGATTGAAGCATTTTTAAGTATCTCCTGCATCTTTGACGTCATGTTGTTTATCTTGACACATGGGTGGTTTGCTTTGAATATTTTAAGTGCTGGACCTTTGACGTCATGAATTTTGTTATTGTTTTTGTTGATGTCACCTACCTACTTCTCATTCAAAATTTCTTGGTTATGAACGAAAAAGTATTTTTTTAATTTGTTTAGAATTTATTGAATTGCGGAGTATGATGAAAAATATCGTTCGTAACTCGGGCCAACAGCGTTTTAACAACCCTCGATCGTTTCAAGTTCTCGACTTCGTCTCGAACTTGAAACACGATCTCGGGGCCGGCAAAACGCCACTGTCGGCCCTTGTTACGAAATATACTATTTAAGTTATTTCCTGAAGAAAAAGTGAACGCTTTATCGATTTTTTTTAAAGAAATTCTTATTTTCTCCACTGTCTCAGGTGATGTAAACCAGTCCACACAAATCAATATTATAATATTTTAACAATAATTAGTAATGTTTAGAGATTGTTTCTAAGGACTTCTGTAAAAATACAACTATCCAATTTAGGTTCCATATAGAGTAGGTGGAACGAAAGACAGATGCGTTTAGGAAAAAAAAACAGCAGGATTATGAAGGTGTTTCGAGCCCTAAAAGAAATAATTTTGCACAACCCGAAATATTTTTGAAGATATTACAGCCCCCCTATATAGTACATTATTACAGCCCCAAGTGTTAAATTCTGGAAGTCTACCTTATCTTATTTGTGGGCGACCTTTTTGTAAATCCAAATGTAATCAAGGGCTCGCCTCCGCCTCATCGTCACTCCCAAATCCTACTTAGCATTTTCAGCGGGGCCAAGCCCTTAATTTACTACTTTGTTATACAGAATTTTAAGACGCGACAGATATGCGTAACTAAATTTAAAAACAAATAAAGCTGGTATTTAATAAAGGAAATACATTTTATGAATTGATGAATAATGTATCATCAAATGGAATAAATCCTTATCATGAACTTTTATTTTGTAATTAAATTGTGATTGAAGAGACCACTACATTAAATGATGAATATATAATCAATCAATTGATGTTTTTTCTGGGTTTTAAATCATTGAATATTATATCATGAAAAACTATAATACAATAAAACCCAACATTGAAATAAAATTCAATGTACGGTTTTCTTTGCTTTATATTTATTACTGATGTTACTTTTTTATACATAAAAAACTATTTTTAATGATAGATCTCTTGTTTTAAATCGACGTGTTTCATTCTGGGTTTTAAAATTTTATTGTACTATTAATTTATTTTACCTTTTGCCTTACACTTACCAAATCCTTATATGAACATAATTCATATAAAAAATGTTGTATTGCTGTTTGCAATAATTAAGTGTGATTTGGCGGAAAAAACAAATGTAAAAATAAGTCTGCTTAAAATAATTTATTTATTTAATATAAATCTTTAATGTGTGATTTTGTGTAAAAATAACATTCAACTCCAAAATTTTTTTTGTTTTTAGTAAACTAGTTCTTGTTAATTAAACCCACCATACACAATTGGTAAATGAATTTCAGTTTCTTAAAAAAAAACCTAAAAACTGAATTGGTTGTAGTTTAAATTCTAGGATTTATATAAAGGGAGTCAGTGCTGGTGTGGGGCTAATGGGCCAGAATAGTCTAATGAGTTTAACTTTCTCATAGAGATCTGCTACTGACAGTTTAAAACCGTCATGACGATTGCTGAATTCATTGTAGTGAAATTACTAAATACATCAAGTAGATGCAATTTAAATTTGGAAAAAAACATGTGTTTTTCGATTAAAAACGTTTGCATAAAAACTAAGAAAAACAAATTAGAATACACCAATTTTTTTATGTTATGGCAATTTTGGGTCAGTATGGAACGAATTTACAATGTTAAAGCTGTTAGAATGGAGGTTTGACGCCTTTGAAGAGTTCGTGAAAATATTACCTATAAGCATAAGTAAATACTGTATAAAATAGGACTCACTAAAATAGCAACGCCCAACGCGCTTTGGACCAATTTTGAGGTGAAAGTGACAGAAACTTAAAAAAAAAAATAGTAAAATTCAAAATACCTTGTTTTGAAAAAAGACGAATAATTTCAAAATGGTGTATGACTAATACATATGCGAATAAAGTCTTATTTAAGGTTTTAGAAAAAGTTTCAAGCAAAATCTATTCGGTTGTTAACTAAATTTAAAGGTTAATAGAAAAAATCGACCACCAACTTAGTCATAGCTTAGAGTATATTTGATGGTAAAATAATATTGTATTCTTAGTATCGTATTAATTAAAAGAATAGGACATACTTCTGGGCTACTTATAAAAATAAAAAAAAAAAAAAAAAAAAAAAAAAAATACCCATCATTAAGAGTCATCTTCACCTTTGAGGTAGTAACCCATTGTTGCTCAGTCTTCAATGTTAACCATGCGGCTTCTATGCATGGATTTACTCCATGGTATTTTATTCCCCTGTTTCGGACGCCGTTTTCAACCGATTTTCTTCAAACTTGGTAAGTGTTTAGTTGAATAGTTATACTAGGTCACTCATACCTCAAACATTTGAAAATTTAACAATTATTTCTCTCTGTCGCAAAGTAACTCGATTATCCTTAATTTTAAGATTTTTTGTGCTTATACCATTGATATTTACCCATATATCAGGTATACGGGACCTAGATCTAACCTTAATCTACAATAAAACATTAATTTTACCAATAAATATTAAAAAAACACCGTCCGACAGGAAAATACCAAGCCATGTTTTCAGTGTTTTTACAAGGGTGAAGATGACTCTTAACCATCGGAAACAAATGTGTAAAAAAGTAGTTTTTTAAATAAATTTTGATTATTACTCTGAGTTTTGTAAGTTGCCAAACTAATTATTGGGTATTTATTAATTAAATGTGTTTAAAACACTATTTAATCTTATTAATTGCATAAAATAACTGTATTTTTTAATTAACAACACAAATAACATTACGAAACGCATTTGACTACAAAGTCAGTATTATTAAAGTCACTTTGAAAACTTTTTTGTAATGAAATAAATTGTTATAAAGGTTAGCCCCAGGAAGATTAGCCCCACAGAATTTCAAAGGATTATGCATCAGAGAATTCATTTTCTTTGCGAATTTCATTGTATTTTATGTTTAAAGAACAATATGAGAATATATTGTAGCGAATAAAAACTTTGGTAAAATGGCTTCTGGGTCAAGAATAAAAGTTTCATTTTTATTGCATGCAATAAAAACGTATTATGTTTGTCAATAATTACCATTTAAATAAATATTTATGATACTTGAAATATCCCATAATATTAAAACTTCAATATAAGAATAATACGGTATTATAAAATACACATTGACAATACACTTAAAGCTTTCTAACAGGTATAAATCTAAAATTCGTGAAGTTATGGAGAGTTAATTTAAACTCAACCACTTATTTTATGGATATTTTTTATCATTATAATAATTAATAGTACCTTATAAAGGTTATATTTTACGATAATGGCTTTGAAATAAATTGGCAAAGTCAAATATTAGTAACAATGTAACATTAAAACTTTAGTAATTTGTCTCCAACATGACGCCAAATCACAAATTTACACCATCAGTCGTTCAAGTTTCTCGAGTTTTCCATTAAATAAATGCGTTTAACAATTAGCGATATGAAATCAAAGTACTACTTTTGTTAACGTTATTTGCACAAGCTTGATTTTGGTGCTCAAGTAGGCTACTTTAGCAGTTGTTAATTAAATCAGAAGGTTTTTTTTTTCATTTGTATTAATGACCAAGACGTTAAAAAACTGTTAAATTTAAATGAACTTAATATTCAATTAACACCTTAGCATTTAATACAATAAATTAAAAAACTATTTTTTTTTAGTCTCAAACCTTTTAATTTTCTTAGGTTTTGGCAATTTGTGGGTTCTGCATCGTGATTCTAAAATTTCCTAGAAAGTTTAAAATCTTTGTGGTCCTTTAAATGTTTTATTTTTTTATTTATTTTTTTAAAGTTAAATTAATTCAAATTAATTGTTTGGTTACAAACCCTTTATTTTTTAGGTTTTTACAATTTTTAGAATTTTAAACGTGGTTCTAATGGTTCTTAGAAAGTTTACAACCTGTGTAGGGGTAACCTAGGTCCTGTTAAGTGTAAGTGTACAACATGTAATATCTTTTAGTTAATATAAGTTCATATTTTATAATTTTAAAACTAAGATAGAACTTTCTTACATGGTTGAGTAAACATGTTTTATATTTAATATTTTAAGGTAAAACACATACTCAAAACATTTTTGGAAAGGGACTTTTAAAACTCTTAATATTTAATGTTACAATCCTACACATTGCATTACATTGTCACAAACAGTACAGAATTTGCAAGTCAAAGCAAAAGGTACGACTAACAATGTTTTATTATTCCCTTGAGAAAAACTGGATTAAACCTCGAAAAGATTAAATTTAGGATGAATGGTAAAATTTATTTATCGTTTGACCCATAAATCCTTCCACTTTACATTACTAATATATGTTTATTGCTAATAAATTAAAAAAAAAACTGTAATTTAAATGTATTGATTTTAAATTTATTTACTACAATTAATTTTAAAATAAATTTTGAAAAAAAAAACTGTCATTAATTTTAGCTATACAATTATTATTTGAAATCATAAATTAAACTATATTTTATTTTTACACTATTTGAGTGTACAATAATTACACAATATTTATAATAGTATATGTATTCCCGATTTCATATTATTTTTCGTACTCTTTTAAATGGATATATTAAACTGATATTTGTTAAGACTATATTGGAATAATTATTTATTTTTCATCTAATAGTAAAATATATTATTATTACTGGAATTTTTGGAGTCATAAAAGTCAATTTCTTAATTAGTTTAAATAATTGTTTAAGTTCAGGGGAAAGAGTCTATTGTCATACAAATTCTAGGATATATTGTTATAACAGTTTACTAATAGTGTTATTGATTATTTTGAAAAATTATGAGTTTAAAATTTCTAGGTACACATATAAAATAAAATAAATTATCCAAAAAGCCATAACAGTTATGATCCGCTTACAACTGCACCCACCGATTCAGTTTCCATCCCTCTAAATCCTCCTCTGATTGTGAGACAAATCCGGGCATTAGTGACTTGTTACAAAGGTTTGTTCAACTGTCCTACATCGCTGCTTAGGGACTATACTCGACGGTTCTAAATATTAATTTTAATTTCACAATTTGGGATGGTGTTAGAACCGTTGAGTATAGTCCCTAAGCAGCGATGTATTTAAGAGGAAGACTAAAAAATCTTTTTGTGGAATAATCTGGATTGCTCTTTAATTTTAAAAATCTTATATAATATTATTAGTAATATTAATAATACACTATACTTGACGGTTTTTAACAGAATTTCAAGAAACAAAGAAAAAATTTCTATTACGAATCGCATTAATATTTACGATTATAAAATACAAATAAACATTAATTTACTAAAAATATTCTTAATCAAGTAAAATATTCAAACCACTTAAAAATAATTAACATAAATAAAAATCATAAATAACTGAACTGTCAATCAACAGTAACATTGAATTTTCTGATTACTTGACAGTATTTAATCTATATTTATAAATATGTTGTTATTTATGAAAGTATAAATAAATATATAAATGAATTAGCGAAAACTCAGATCGATCCATCTGTATTGTTCCACGAGTAGATTGTTCTGGGACGAAGCCAATGGTCCAATTTGGACTGATGAGCCTTAGTTACTCACGGAGAGCTGTCCATGGCACCTTAAACCCACAACAACATTCGCTCTTGATTTGCTAAATTCATCGCACCTTTGTAAAATGGAGTTATACTTAAACATATTAATATGTTATATACACGCTGAGTGTAAACTATTTTTTTAACATATTTTAAAACTTTAGAGCAATAATTTGGGATACTTCAGTCCTTAAGACTTTGTTAATGATGTCCTTTCTATGAAATTCTCAAAAAAAGTCAAATTGTATACTTTAAAATTTTTAGAATCCTACAGTTTTACGAATCCATCCTACAAAGGTCAAACATGTCATAGTATTTTATAATAATATTTTTAATATAAAGTTTAGTAATTTATTACTTTATTGTATATGATCTAGTTTACTATGTATTCTAATAAGTATGGCCTTATCCTAAAGAAAACATGAAATTAATTCTAAAAGTTTCCTTTAGTGTTCTGTTGATATGATTTGATCCATCAAATAAAGTATCCATAAATGTAGTGCGCAGGAATTCTATTTTGACTTGTAAAGTTTCATCCTTCCAAATCATCCCAATGAAAAAGTATACGGTAGTGATTTAAACTTAAAAAACTCAATATGTTAAATTTTTCTGATTAACATAATGAAATGCAGTTAAGTTCACAAAATATTTATTGGTAATCCACAACCAATCACTACGGGGTAGCGATCCATGTGTTTGCGATGAACTGCAGATCAATCTATCTGTCTACCGTTTCTGTGGATAGCTCTGTTACGAAGCCAATACAAGTCTGTTACAAGTCTGTGAAGCCTGTTACAAGTCTGTAAAGCCTGTTACAAGCCTAAGTTGTACTGATAAACATCAGTAACTGATTAACTGACGAACAGAGTAACTGTTACTCTCGGTGCGCCGACAAACGTACTGCGCAGCGCGGAAATTCTTGTTGCTTTCCTGTCCTTGGCTTGCAGGGTAATGAGCAGCATATCGATGCTTTGATTCGTCTGGCAGCTACAACTTGACAAATTTCAGATGGCCTGTGAAAAACGGTTGCGATATAGAATGAAAACAATTAATTTGTCCTAAATGTATACTGTACTAATGAATCACATAACATGTCAAAACACAGAGTAATCGTAGTCCGAAAAACCACTAATTTAGTAAACATCGGTTTATTTCTTAAATAAGTTGATAGTGGTTAAAAGTTAATAAACTTAATTCCTCTCACGATTTTGTATGGTTTGATATAGTTCTTGACAAGCTTTACTAAAATTATCAATTAATTGCTATTTACTGTATTTTATTAATACGAAGTATAATCCACCGTTATGCATACTACGATGACATAGAATGCCAAAATTTACTGGAAACGACGGTAGTAAAAATATAACTAACTTCAAAATAAAGTAATTGGGAATTTTAAGAACTTTGTATGAAAAATAGTGTTAACTCCTACACAGATTATTTGAAATTTCAAGAAAATAATGGCATATCATTTGCTAGAATGTTTCGAACTACTAATACAATTTTAATTATGGGTGCAGGTTTTGGTCTCAAAAACATAATATTATGATCCTTTTCGCAAATTAGTGTCCAGTTTTTAGGTTATTAAAAAATAAAATTGTTAGGCCTAATTATGAATATTGATTTTTACTGAGAAATGGAATTAAGTTGCATTCATTTGTGTAAACTCAGAGTGCATGAAAAAGAATACGTTTCTACACATACTTCATAACATTAACAGTTTTGGCTGAGACTTTCTATAAGTCATAAAAGAAAAATGATAACAAAAATACATAAATGAAATCTGGGATTGTAGCACAAGTCCTGCTTTTTTTGCTGTTGCTCAAAACTCAAGTTTTTTTACTTTGTTAGCCGATACCTTTGAGACATATAGCACATACGATGTCTGGCAGGTTAAGTACCATCCCGTTTTAGTTTTTTGATACTATAAATATTATGTTTACAACCTGAGTAAACGTGTTTGACGTTTTTTTTTTTTTTTTCTTTTTAAATGCATTACGCACACAAGTGGCCAGCCTGTAGTGTGGGACTCCCCTAAAAAACGGGTTTACCCACTAAAAAAACCTCCTCTACTCTTTAGGATTCTAACCTGGAATTGTTTATCACATTACGTCAGGCTAGGCCTAAATTTGGCTTACGCCCATGGGGCTCGCTCCTTATCCAGCTGTTCGGTCAAGGTATCTGGGCCACTTCGTGGTCCAAATCGGTTTTCTTTTCCAGGAGGATACCCCGGACGAACTGTGACAAACAATCCCAGTTGCCCTCATCCTCCATAATCTTTTGGCAGACCGTGTCCACCGAAAAAACACCGAGTTTTCTTGTGGCCTCCAGGCGGGGCCTTTCCCAACGCGAACAGCGGAAGAAGGTGTGTTCCGCGTCATCGGGAACGCCCGGGCAGTAGATGCAATCCGGTGAACCGGTCTTGCCCATCCGGTTCAGGTACGACTTGAAGTAGCCGTGACCTGTCAGGAACTGCGTGAGGTAGTAGTCCACCTCGCCATGCCGCCTTTCCACCCATGGTTGGACCTGCTCGATGAGTCGCGCAGTCCATCGTCCTCGGGTGTCGTGCTCCCAGCTGTGTTGCCACTGCTGGAAGGTTCGGGAGCGCTCTTCGGTTCTTGCCGTGTCCTTGCCGATCTCGCCTTGTCTCTGGTAAATCGCTTTCCTCTCCCCTGCCAAGAGCTTGACCGGGATGACTCCGGCGACCACCAGGACGGCAGGCTCGGACACTGTCCGGTAGGCGGAACACACCCGGAGCGCAGCTTGACGCTGAACCCGGGCGAGTCGCAACCTGTAGCACTCCTTATCTAGAGCGCCTGCCCACACCTCTGCCCCGTAAAGGAGCACGGACTGGACCGCGGACATCAACAGACGTCTTCTGCTGGATCGGGGACCCCCGACATTGGCCATCAGCCTACTAAGGTAAGTGACTACCTTAGCGGCCTTGTCCGCCGTACGAAAGATCTGATCCCTCCAGCTTAACTTGGTGTCCACCATAACCCCGAGGTATTTGGCGGCACGAGTTGATGTGACCACCTCCCTTCCCACTCGGAGTGGGACGACGGTGTCGATCCTCTTCTTCGTGAGGATCACAATCTCCGTCTTACTGAGAGCAAGCGAGAGACCGTGATCGGACATCCAGTTGTTGACCACCCGCATAACTCGGTTCAACTTCAGTTGGGCCAGCTCAACGTTGCGTGCAGCAATGAGAGCTGCAACGTCATCGGCGTACCCAACCAAAGTGGTTTCCTCAGGCATCTCGGACCTCAGGAGGCTGTCATAGGCAACGTTCCAGAGATCCGGGCCGAGTATTGAACCTTGTGCGGCACCAGAAGTGACTTCCATCGTCCGCGTTCCGTCCCTCGTGTCATAAATCAGGCTTCGAGAGCGTAGATAATCCTCGATGAGCCGCAACAGATATGCAGGAATACGAAAGGTGTTGCGAAGCGCATCCAACATATCGACCCACCTTGCCGAGTTGAAGGCATTCTTGACATCAAGCGTAACAAGAAGCACTACTCGGCGGGAGAAATGGTTGTGGCTCTCGGCTCTCTCCACAGCTCTCTGAACTTCGGTGATAGCGTCGATCGTTGACCGTCCCTTTCTGAAGCCGTACTGACGGGGGCATAAGTCCCCGGCAGCTTCCACGGCAGAAGTCAGGCGGGAACGGATCAGCTTCTCGAACAGCTTCCCAGCCGTGTCCAACATGCAGAGAGGCCTGTGGGACGACGGCAGCTCGGGATCACCTTTGCCCTTGCTGATCAGTACAAGCCTGGCTGTTTTCCAGGGAGCGGGAAACACCCCTTCTACCAAACAGGCATTGTACATTCTCAACAACAAGTCAGCGTTGATTGAAAATACTTTCTTTAAAGCCTCACTGGGAATCCCGTCCGGGCCAGGAGCCTTGTTGCTCTTCAGGGAGAGAACGGAGGTTTCCAGCTCCTCGAAAGTGAAGAGTGGAACGTCCTCTACCCGTCTGAAGTCAACCGGCGGTCGCTGAGGATGTTCAGGAAACAACGCAGCGACGATCCTCCCCATGGTGGCGCCCTCCATGATGGAAGGTGGAGAGCGGGCGCCGAGTTTCTGCGTTACAAGTTTGTAACCCAGGCCCCACGGGTCGGAGTCAACGTCGTCACGAAGTCTCCTCCAGCTATTCGCCTTGCTCCTGTTGATCGCCTGGCGGAGAGATTTTCTCGCAGCTTTATAGGCCTCCGACTTACGAACTCTGTCTGCGGGAATTCTCGCTCTAGTGGCGGCTCGTCTAGTTCTTAAACATGTTCTTCTGAGTTCCGCAATCTCTTCAGTCCACCAGTAAACGGGTTGTTTGTCGCGTCGGGGTTTCCTTCGCGGCATAGACTGGTCGCAGGCCGAGACGATCAGTTCCATCGTGGATGTTACTAGTGCCTCGGCCCCAGCCTCACCAGGATTCCCCTGCGCTCCCCGAGAGATGACTTCGGTGAACTTAACCAAAACGTGTTTGACGTTATGGGCTGCTTTTAATAATAGTAATTTTTCAACTGTAACCAGGGGTGGTTTGAAACGTGCTTTAGAGATCGGAAACCTGACGATTGTCAAAGTGGTTTATTTTGTATTAACATTTTTGGGATCTCTCTGATGTTTATTTGTTGACATCTTACCCATTGTTTATTTTAAAGTGTCTTTGAATGTTATAAACTTATAAATGTTTATTAATTGAATTAATTGTTTATAAATTGAATGTTATAAACAGATAACACTTATTTAACTTGAAGCACACAGTCACTAAGATTTAATTTCATTGTACCCTATGTTTATTTCTATGATTCCAACTCGCTTTTGATTATTTTTATCTTAATAAAAAAAGTATAATCTAAATGAGCGAATTTTCCCAATAGAACAGCACAAACATTATTAAGGTCTAAATGAGACATTTTAGTCGCTCCGAATATCTTTAGCAAGGAAACAGTGAATTAAGCTTACACATTGCACCGCCTGCCTGTTGTAGTCCCGGATGTCCTAGAAGTAGGGCAGATGCATCGGATCTCCACAGGGTGAAGGTCCGTCTTAGTTTGTGAGTCACACTCTGTAAATATGGATAGCCGACGTCGCCGTTATGGACCTGAGCAAAATCAAGAGCTTAATCAAGACCAGTGCCAATCTATGTGAAAATAAAAAAATCTTATGGATAAAAGAAAATCCAAGATTACATTCAACATAACATTAGGAGATGGAAGTTCCGCCCAATAGGCCTTCCGGTACACGTGGACCGGTCTTACTAGTGGAAGTAAGCTTCGGAGGAGTGCAAATATTTTCATATATTAATTAATTATTATGTTGATCCAACGGATTATACAGAAAGATGTCAAATGTGTGGAAGAAGCCAAATAAAACATTTTATTTTTAACCAAATAATAAATTTTAAGACGTCTTAACCCAGGGCCTACTTTGAAAACTAGAATAACTTTGAAACGTTTCAGATGTAATTATTATTGTTCTAACAATATATTTTAGAATACGGTCATTGTTTATGATTTATTTCTATCTCTGTTTATTGGCTTTATGATCGAAATAACAGTTTGTAAACATGTCTGGTTGATTTATATGATTTCTTAGCCGCCAATTCAGTAGACAAATGAATGTCAAAGTTAATAATTTCTACTTTAATACCTTTACTGAAATGGCGACCTAACTCAATAGCTAGTTTAAAGCCAAGTATGAATGGGAGATGAGTGTAGGATGATTGTGGCGCGATCTTGTAGTCTTGTTACTTAATACTTTTCAGGTACAGTACACTAAAAAGCGTTTTGTCATTTCGTGCAAATTACTTTTCTTCGAAATAATCTATCAATAAAAAGTTTGAGAATAATAAATTTGAACTGATAAACTCAAACAAACTGCAAGATTTAATTAATTAATAAATATTACTTACGTTAGCTTTAGGTTTTAGTTCATTCATATCAAAAAGCTCGACAATCAGTCTTGAATGTATCACCAAAACTAATTCTTGCTAATAGCAGAATAAATATATGCAAATAGGATATCTGGAAAATGTTCCAGTCATGTTCCTAAGTTTCTGAAAATACAATCAAATACTCGTGATAAAAAAAAAAAAAAAAAAAAAAAAAAAAAAAAAAAAAAAACAATGTTTTGGTCAGTAAAATACTAAATGTAGCAATATTGCTTATATAGGCATTTAAAAAATGTGTCGAACAAAGATTTTCATCTCAAAAGGGCTGATTACTTATTGACTACATCTGGATCATTAAATAGAAGAAAATGTTCGATTTTAAATCAATGTAAAACTGAAAAGATGTTATATAAAATCTTAGCTTTGCAATGTATTTTACTTTATACTGTTTTAAATTTAATATTGTTTTAAGTACTTATTTTACCTTCATAGTTCTTTCCAAACGTATTAGCAGTTTCAACTGAACTGCAATCAAACAGAAATCCTTTACCCGAAGAATTTCGGCAAGAACAGTCAACCGAAGAACCACGTGGAGATTCCGTAGTACTGAAAATGAAGTAAAATAACATTTTAAGTTTAAGTAAATTAATGTCAATTTAATACTTATTACATTAAAGAGCACATTCAAACCACAATATTGAAGAGCACTTTCTTAAAAAAAAAAAAAAAAAAAAAAAAAAAATTATGCCAAACTCCAACTGTTTAATCCAAATGCCAGTGAACAAAATTTAAGTAGATGTATTTGACCCATGGTTATAAAAGACATAATGTAAATCATTATAATTTGTATATCGTACGTTATTTGTAGATTTCATTGTGGTTTAATTGTTGAATTTGGGATCTTTCATAGCTAAGAGTTTTGTGCGTATTAGTTTAGCGTACAGCGGCAAACCCATCCAACTTTATGGCAACAGTTCATTCTGACCACTCAGATCAGATCGTCTTATGTGAGAATCGGGCATGTCGTTTGATTTACAAGGGACAATGATTCAGAGAGAAGTAAGTAGGGCGTAGTTGTCGGCGGGTTGCTTTCCACCCCACTTTAAATTGCCAATGTCCAACATTTTCACACCAATGAGTTTTAAAAGGACCCAACGACTAAAACCCAATTATGTAGTTTTGTGTGAACATTAAAACATATGTTTTCTGAGAATGTGAGATGCAAATGCAAATTGAAAATGACTAAAATTACTTTAAAAAAACCAACTTGTACAAAATTAATTTTACCTGCTGACCAATCTTTCTTCAAAAATATTTATGTCGTTTAACTGGAATAGTTTATCCTAATTCTCCGATATAATCCAGATTATATTTAAATTAATTATCGATAATCAGGAAAATAAACTTACCTTTTGTCACGTTTTGGAGGGTATAATTATTATGGTTGTAGGACATCAGGACCACGATAGGTTCTTGAAGCGTTGTCATCGATTGAAGGTATTGTCCTTGTCATCGATAAACCAATTAACTGGAGCTGAAACATTAATGTAAATTACAAACTGATACACCTATTTCTTCTACCCTGCTATCATTAAAACTACAGAGACAAAAAATAAATTTATACCGGATTAAAAAAAATTTAACATCTTCAATTTTTTCAAAATATTTTTATCTAACTACTGTTTTCCCCAAATTTGATAGAAATCATACGAGTGATTTTGGTTATGGATGATTGAAATGAAGGGATATATTTTGAATATAAAACTTTTCTGCCTTCTGGCTTATAAACAGGTTCACTAAAGGTCGTACGCTCTTGCAGTTGACCAATTGAATCTAAACTGAACCTCTTTGGCAAAACATTTTAGTGATTCACTTACCTAGGTTCATTTCTTGAACATTGGGAAGGCCGGAAGCACGCTGTCGCCAAGAGTGAAGTCAGCAGTTTATTTTTTATAAAAACTATCCAATTTAACGTTTTATTTTTTTAATGTGTTTATATTTATTTTTGTTTTTTTTATTTTTTTATTTATTTTTTACTTTTTTAAGATAAGTTTCAACTTTAAATTTTTATTTAAATCATTTATTTATTTTTTTTAACAAAATAGTAGTAAAAAGCAGAATATTTTATAGTAACGAAAGTGGAAACAGTGGCAAAGATAAAACGGTTGGAGGGAGGTTTTACTGGCATTGTGAGTGTTGAATTGCCACAAAATTAATAAAGATGAAACCATAGAAACGCAACAACAACATGGTACAAAATGTAACAATTTCTTTAACATTTAAATAAAAACTCTGTTTCCATGTTACGGAAATGCACCCGTTCTAGAAACACAATAGTCTCTTTATTACAAAATTTTAACTCAGCTCTGTCCAGATTTTCAATAAGTTAAGAGTGGGCGAATTTGATTTAATATTAGAATTATGACTTTGTTAATGCGAAATAAATTCATATACATATATATATATATATATATATATATATATATAAAAATTTAACTATATATTGATGTATATATATTTCAGTACATCTTGGATCTATCACATCAGGACTCCACTTTAACCGGGCTGATAATTGAAAAAAATACCCCTGTCGCAGCAGACCTGCGTACTCCGCGAATTTCCAATGGAATTTCAGATTATTTACTTTCCCCATAAAACACCATAGGGTCGAGTATGTAGGTTTGCTGCCATTGGATGTTGTTAGAAAATCTAAGTTAATCAATAATTGGTGAATATAAACACAAAATTGTATCAAACTGGCAATTTTGTATTTTCCCCATAAACACCATGGGGGTGAGTATGTAGGTTTGCCGCCATATGGGTTTTGTAAGAAAGTATAAGTTAAACCTTATATAGATAATGTACATACCAAATTTGATTAAGTTATGTCAATAAATAAGCAAGATATAGGGTTTTCTTGATTTCTTACAATAATAACATGGAAAACACATTTTTTTATTTTCCCCGTAACCAGTTATGCTTTAATAAAAATTCAAAATACCAAATTGTTTGTTTTTTAAGCTCTTTTAAATGGTTTTAGTTAAAATAGATGAATTTTATAAATTAAGTTCCAAAAATGCCAAAAACCAATTTTTGACCTCTTTGAAACCCCATAAAACCCCGTTCCCATAATTCGACAATGCTGGTTCGCGAACTCATGAAAATAGACCTGGTATTACACCTCCATACCAAATTCCATCAAAATCGGAGGTTCCCTTTAAATGTTATCAGTACCACGATAACTCAAGATTCCTTCATAGCGCTCCCCTACACATCTTCAAAGTTACCATGTTATTCTTATGGAAGCAAAATTTTTGTATTGGGATTACATTGAGGAATATTAATTCTATAAATAGCTCTTTTTATATAAAGTATTGAGGGAATATTGGTATTAAAAAACTATATGCTATTATAGGATTGCGGCGAGTGAGCGTATAGCGAACGAGCTGAACCTGATAGCGATTGAGTGTAGCGATCGAGCTAATCCCGAGGGAGAGTGAGTATAGCGAACGAGCAAACCTGAAGGGCAAAAATTTCTTAAGTTGGAATTGTAAAGCATGCCGGGTAAGCTTGTTTGTTTTAGATGAATCTAGTTTATAATTAAGTGGAAAACTTCACCTAACACAAGAAAAGAAAACAAGTTTTACTGCAAATGTGTTTTATTCTTTCGGCGGATTGATCAAAGTATGATGATACGTTTATTAATACACCGTTTCCCAGAAAGGTGAACAACGTTGATGCATTGTAAATATTTTAATAACATGCTCGTATGAATTTTCATGAATGTAAACACATATTTCTAAGTAACACACATTGTAACACATATTCCTAATTTTTTTTCTGGATTTTATTTTTATTTTAAAATTTTTGAACGACCCCCATTGTCTGAAAACAGATAATTAAATTGGCTTCCTAACTTTTATCACACTCAAGGTCTTATTTCATCACTGTTGCTAAAGGCTGCATTGATGTAAAATCTCAATTCACAGACAAATCTCCAAATGAGCGTATTATATAATGCATATATTGAATTAAATATATTATATATTGCATTTATTTAAATAGGGTGTTCGTAAAGTCTGCTCTCATTTAATAACTTTGCTGATCGGAAACCATTAGAACCACATGCTTCTTGCACTTCTTATTGAATTTTTTACTCTATGGAACATAGAGTATAAAATTCTTACGATCGAGTTTAAATTTCACTTAGGCGAATTTTAGACCCCCTAAAGGCTTTTTTATTACTAATTTGATTTCAATGAAATTCTCAGGTTAGATTTTAAGTATTTTAAACTAGGTAATAAACTATAATCGAGCAATTTTTTTCAAGTATTAAAAAAGCTTATTTTCCGGATTTTTTGACAGAACTTTAGTTGTTTAGGCTACATGATTTGACTAATGTAGTTGCTATGATCAGTTTATATTCCCCCATCGCAGCTGAGTTGTCGCTGTGTATGCTGAAAACAATATAACCTCTTCAGATTTGTTTACATCTACTCGCCGTTATGTTACGTTTTTAAATAAAATTTAATTGATATTTTGACAGACCTATTTGTTAAATTAAATAGATCAACACCGATGTATACTTGTCGAAGTTATAAATTATGTCAAAAGATAGGCATGTTGTGGAATGAATTGCTGTCGTACGGAATTATGCGATTAACTAATTTATGTGATACATCTAATATTTGAAAAAGATTTAGCCTAAATGGAACAAGTAATAATTAGAAAGTGTTGTGCCATTGTAGCCTATGTCTCAGGTAAGAAAATTTGCATTAAGTGTTAAGTAAGCGTAATTCTACAATACCTACATAACTTGATTTTTATTAATTTGCAATCATGGATTTTAAATTGTATTGTTTTTTTCGCTCTACAATCTATTTACCTATATAATATTATAAGCATAATTATTATTAAGTTACTTGCTTGTCTTGAGGTCTTAGCTAAAATCATTCTTTGTATGTATTTATTTGTAGGCTAGGCCTAGGATGTACGCCGGTTGACTTCGGACGGTTAGATGACGTTCCACTCTTCACATTCGAGGAGATGGAAACCTCCGTTCTCTCCCTAAAGAGCAACAAGGCTTCTGACCCGGACGGATTCCCAGCGAGGCTTTAAAGAAAGTATTTTCAATTAATGCTGACTTGTTGTTGAGAATGTACAACGCCTGTTTGGAAGAAGGGGTGTTTCCGGCTCCCTGGAAAACCGCCAGACTTGTACTGATCAGCAAGGGAAAAGGTGATCCCGAGCAGCCGTCGTCCCACAGGCCTTTTTGCATGTTGGACACGGCTGGGAAGCTGTCCGAGAAGCTGATCCGTTCTGATGCCGCGCAAGATTCAATACTCGGCCAGGATCTCTGGAACGTTGAATATGACAGCCTCCTGAAGTTGGAGATGCCTGCGGAAACCACTTTGGTTGGGTACGCCGATGATGTCACAGCTCTCATTGTCGCACGCAACGTTGAGCTGACCCAACTAAAGTTGAACCGAGTCATGCGTGTGGTCAACACATGGATGTCCGATCACGGTCTCTCGCTTGCTCTTAGTAAGACGGAGATCGTGATTCTCACGAAGAAGAGGATCGACACCATCGTCCCGTTTCGAGTGGGAAGGGAGGTGGTCACATCAACTCGTGCCGCCAAATACCTTGGGGTTATGGTGGACACCAAGTTAAGCTGGAGGGATCAGATATTCCGTACGGCGGACAAGGCCGCTAAGGTAGTCACTTACCTTAGTAGGCTGATGGCCAATGTCGGGGTTCCACGATCCAGCAGAAGACGTCTGTTGATGTCCGCGGTTCAGTCCGTGCTTTTTTATGGAGCAGAGGTGTGGGCAGACGCGCTCGATAAAGAGTAGTACAGGTTGCGACTCGCCCGGGTTCAACATCGAGCGGCGCTCGGGGTGTGTTCCGCCTAACGGACAGTGTCCGAGCCTGCCGTCCTGGTGGTCGACGGAGTTATCCATGTCAAGCTCTTGGCAGGAGAGAGGAAGGCAATTTATCAGAGACAAGGCGAGATTAAAAGGACACGGCAAGAACAGAAGAGCGCTCCAGAACCTTCCAGCAGTGGCAACACAGCTGGGAGCACGACACCCGAGGACGATGGACTGCGCGACTTATCAAGCACGTCCAACCATGGGTGGAACGGCGGCCAATTCTTGACAATTCATGGCTATCTCGGTCGTACCTGAACCGGATGGGCAAGACCGGTTCACCGGACTGCATTTATTGCTCGGGCGTTCCCGACGATGCTGAACACACATTCTTCCGCTGCCCCTGTTGGGAAGGGCCCCGCCTGAAGGCCACACTACAGGCTTGCCACCTGTGTGCGTAATGCATTTTTCTTACCTCTCCCTAAAAAAAACAAAAAAAAAACAAAAAAAACATAAAAAGCGTCACCTAATAACTCAAAAAGTGAGTGAGTAAAAAATTCTTGTACGGGACGGACGTCGGAGCGTATTCCTAGTATATTTAAGCGAAATTAATATTTTTTCAGTAAGTCTGTAACACTGAAACTCAGCTGATTGATCACAATGCAGTATACTTACAATTAAGAACGAAAACAAATCAGGGATGGTAAGTCAGCAAGGGACTTTTACAGTGAGCCATGCGGATCCACCACTCACACCACTCTATTACTGTTCATAACAGACTTTTTATTTGAACACTTTGAAGACATGCACCTAATGTAAAAAATATCTAGAGGTCATATGCACATTTTTTTAAATAGACAGTCTGTGCCACTTAGGAAATGTTAAAAACATGGAAATAACTTAAAAAGCTGCCTAGAATATTTAAAAGTTACCCCGGGAATCCACATACAGGTGGATTTAGTTTTTACATTGCTGTAAAACTAAAGTCACTTATTAAACCGTAAAATAAAACGTATCCTACAATCATTTGTTAATTTGTGACCATCATTTGTACGGTGTATACGCAGCAATAATTTTGCAACAGTTCACAAATTATGTTGGTAAATAAACCAATAAATAAATAATTCTACCCAAAACCCACATGTAAATATTTATTATAAAAATCCCAGATAGACTATATATTGTATTTAACTTTCCTGTCATAGATATTAATTAGGCCTAATTTAATAATTATGTTAGATCTTCTTATTAATCAATTCATCACTCATCTAAAAATAATAATAGCCTAGCCTCAGTAAATATTTATTTAAACATAGCCTAATGTAATATATTTATAATGTAAACAAAACTACTTCAAACACATACCAAATTTATTAGTCTAAATGAACATGGTCATTCTAATTTTATATAGTTTGTGATTCAAAATAGTGAATTAAATTCAGTGAAGTGTCATGTGTTTCAAAAGCAAGAATGAAGACCTGAAGAATAAACATATGATCTCTACATTGTTGCTGAGCATCAACTCCAATTATTCTCTCTCTTGCAATTATGGCCTCATTGTGTTAACTTCATCTTTAAACAGGGTCTCAATCCCAAGTGTAAAATAATCCCATAAAATAGTATTTGGGTCAATTTAATTACAAATTTTACAATAGGAAGAAGAGCCAATACCACTAATAATATTCCCTTTATTATTTGGCCAAAGAAGAAGTGGTTATTGGTGAAGAACCAAATATTGGTAATCTCCATCTATACTACAGACTAAATTTATCCAGTGTCATTAGAAGTGCAAGGAATTAATTAGAACTTTATCAAGAGACCAAATTTATCAATTAACAGACTTTTTCAATTTTTCAAGAAGGTTAACTTACAATTTCTATTCAAATAGTGATAGCAAAGATTAAGCATACTTGAGGAGTATGCTTAATCTATGCTACAACTGAACTTAGACTGAATGACCATATCTTATCCGTTTTAATCTTTTCAAAGACTAATCAAATTCTAATTTCGAAATAACTACAAATCTCAATTAATATCAAGAATTATTATTTTACATTCAATAATTGGAAATTTTACAAGAGAATGTCCCCACGATCCAACACCCCCTGAGATTCAGAGTCATCATTTCTACCACTGTAGCTAAGCCGGAGCACAAAGACATTAAAAGACTATTTTAATATTCAATTCATTTAAATATTTCCCAGTAATTGTATCAACCATTGTTTGTTAGTCCCTTAATTTTCGAATAAGAATTTAGTTGTTTGTCACCTAAAGTGAATAAAATTTGATTGTTTAATGTACTAAGTCCAGTTATTCAGATAGCATATTTTATAAATAAGTAAGTAATAGTTTGTAAGATAGAGAAGAGAATAGAGTGTGTGGGAGTTTGCAATTTATCCAAAGAGTGATCTAACTCTTTATGATATCTCTAGTTTTTTTTTTCAGACATACCATGCACCAGTGCCACTGAGCCTTCTCTTGCACGTTCATAACGCAAACCCAACTAAGAGTTATGTGATGTAATTCGGGGGTGGCGATACAAACAGTTTGTGTTGGTATCGGCCCGAATGGTTCAGTCTTCGCTGGGATCGTTCCAGGGGTCGTTGTAAGCCTCGTGACTAAAATTGCGGACTTGGATGGTTGTGCTGATCTCAGTCAGGAGAACAGTCTCATCAGTGGTACTGAGAGCAAAGGTTAGGTCCGACTCATCATCGACCAACACAACCGGTGACGGACGAACAATAGTGATTCCTGAAATTAACGGCCCGACGATCGTCGGCAGGGACCCGGGTACCCCAACGGTCGTTGGTAGGGATGCGGGTGCCCAACAGTCGTTGGTAAGGAATCACTAGGGCGGGTAAATCAGTGTTCCCCACAGTCGGTGGGGATTCAAAGCTAATGGGGTCGATTCGGTATCACCACAATCGGTGGGACACAAGAATTACGGGGACGGGTCGCTCTTTCCGCAGCCGGTGCGGAGTCAAAAGGAGCGGGGACGGGTCGATTTTGCCACAGCCGGTGTGGACTTAAAATTTCGAGACGGGTCGGACTTTCCGCAGCCGGTGCGGTGTCAAAACGGGGCGGGGACGGGTCGATCTTGCCACAGCCGGTGTGGACTTAAAATTTCGAGACGGGTCGGACTTTCCGCAGCCGGTGCGGTGTCAAAACGGGGCGGGGACGGGTCGATCTTGCCACAGCCGGTGTGGACTTAAAATTTCGAGACGGGTCGGACTTTCCGCAGCCGGTGCGGTGTCAAAACGGGGCGGGGACGGGTCGATCTTGCCACAGCCGGTGTGGACTTAAAATTTCGAGACGGGTCGGACTTTCCGCAGCCGGTGCGGTGTCAAAACGGGGCGGGGACGGGTCGATCTTGCCACAGCCGGTGTGGACTTAAAATTTCGAGACGGGTCGGACTTTCCGCAGCCGGTGCGGTGTCAAAACGGGGCGGGGACGGGTCGATCTTGCCACAGCCGGTGTGGACTTAAAATTTCGGGACGGGTCAGACCCCCAACGGTCGTTGGCAAGGATACTGAGTTCGCAAGTAGGGCACGGTATCCCAACGGTCGTTGGCAGGTATACTCGGTCGGCGGGTTAGGACGGGATCCCAACGGTCGTTGGTAGGGATACTGAGGTCGCAGGTAAGGCACAGTATCCCAACGGTCGTTGGTAAGGATCCTTGATCGGTATTTGTCAACGGGATCCCAACGGTCGTTGGTAGGGATACTGGGTTCGCAGGAAGGAAACGGTATCCCAACGGTCGTTGGTAAGGAAAACGAAGGATAGGTTTAGTGAAACGGGACAGAACTTAAACTTGAATCAACGTACGCAATATAAAACACAAAAGTGTAACACAATGAAGCTTAAAAATAATAGCAGTGCTAACATAAGCACCTGCAATAACGGGTGAACACAACTGAATGAAATCTAAAGAAAGTAGAACTTCAACAGGTTACTACACGTGGGTCGTGCTCGTGCACAAGCCTGTAGCTAAGTTTAAATTCACCTAAACAAATGTAGTTTGCTAGCTCTGAATTATCAAGCGGTAATTGTGATTGAAAGGTTGTAATATGTAAGCAGATTAAACCAAATGACTAACTAATTTAGTCTGATAGCCAAAAGAAAAATGAACCAAGTTTGTTGAATAAAGATTACTTCAACATAAGATAAGAACGAAATTAAAATCTTCTGCTTGAATTTGATTGTAACGGAAAGGCACTAAATCATGAAATCAATTGGTACGATGTTCTGAAACACTAGTGGAACAGTGGAGAACAATAAACAAGTATGGTGGCTGGTTACCTTTCTGCTGGTGACCACTCACGACGACGATTCGGACCCGACTCCTTGCTCGCCGGAGCTCCCGAGGAATCGCTACAGGGCCAACCATTCCTCCGAAATTTGGTGGTGGTGGGGGAATTGGAGGAGACTTGCACTGTAGAGCGCGCAGCACTACTTGCATTGTTGAGTGCGTAGGATTAGTCTGTTGTTGCCGTTCCCGTTCAGAGTTCACTCCACTCTACTGTTCAGTGTCCACTTCGCCATTGGCAATGTTTTAACGGTTCATTGGATAAGAACTACACAAATTAAGACCCATTATGAAACCAATTGTTTTTATTTCATGCGATTCCCGCGTTAATGAGCTGTCACTGCTGTCAGATTTAGACTAGGGCTTCTAGGAATAGGCCTCTCACTTTAGGCCTAACTATGTACCCTAATATGAGTAGCCTTCTCCATTGAATTTGTTTGAAACTGAAATTGGGTCAGAGGTCTATTTGTTAAGCCGAATTCACTCCATAGCTCTCAGGTTGTTGGTATACTTAGACAATTTTTATAGTTTCTCTTACAGTGATGCAAAGAGTTGAGTCAAACTTGACTCACTACAGGTCAAGTCGACAAACTTCGAAGGAGCCATTTAAATTTTTAATTTAAATTTCAAACCTTACAAAAGCAAAAAGATATATCAACAATTTAGTATTTTCAACCGTAAAATTATCTTTAGTGGCTGCAGAGAAAACTCAAAGAGGAAATCTGATCTTACTCGATATCCAGATTTAATTTGATACAAAATCGACCGATTTTTCATTCAACAGGGATAATGCTAACTTATGCTATAGAATGAAAAGTTTATCATAATACTTCATTGGATCAAGTATCAATGTATATTGAATCAGATCAAGTCTTCTTTTTGAATGCTGTACAAACACTCAAAATAAAGTACTAGTTATTCTTTTTGGAAAGCTCTTCTTATTGGAAATATACAGTAATTTTAAATTTAAAAACTCAACAAAAAAATTGTTTAATTTTAGGTTAACAAATTTATTGGATTTTTGGGGTTTTTTAATTTAAAATTACTCAGTTATTGTTTGGTAAATTACTGCGGTCATTTTCATCACTGATAAAACAAAATTATGTTTAGGTATTTCAGTCACCTTAATTAGGTATTTCATATCCACCTTAAGACGGGATCAGACTTCAGATCCAGTGATATAAATGATATTCAGAATCAGTGATATAAGATGTCAATAATAATTTACTAAACAACAACATAAACTCAACATCACCAAGAATTACCCTTAAACAATGAAGTTACTAATTTTAAAATGAAAGTCCTCAAATATCCAATACATTAATTAAGAATTTTATTTATTTAAGTTAAATACAACCAAATAAAATTCTTAATTTATTGGATATTTGAAAGTCAACAATAATTTACTAAACAACTCAACATCAACCATGAATGACCTTTAAACAAGTGATAAAGTACTAATTATTAATTTTTTAGGTGTTGTAAACAGCCTACATGGGAAGTCTAGCCTATTTAAATTTAAGCCTTTCCGGCCTGATCTTGTGTTTATTCCTACGCACTCAACAATGCAAGTAGTGCTGCGCGCTCAACAGTGCAAGTCCCCTCCAATTCCCCCACCACCACCAAATTTCGGAGGAATAGTTGACCCTGTAGCGATTCCTGGAGCTCCCGTGGTCATCTTTCCTCTTGCGCATGCGCGCCACGCTCCCCCACTCTCCTGGATCCGTGGGGAGGGGAGGCCGCGCCGGCGCACTAGCGGGTACAAGCCCAGTCAATGAAGGGTAAACACCGGAACAAATTTGTAACAGTTTGAAACCTATACCATTCGGTAGTACCCTCCTAAGGGGTCAAAACCCCAAAAGTCCCCAAAAATCCCCTGGTGGCATTTCGCACAGCCCCCCTTTAAAAATCCCCTGGACCCCTAATTGCATGAGTTTATAAAAACCCTTGTAGAATCGGTACCAGAAGGACTAGGGTCCTAATTTTTTTATTGTTGTATTTCTTATTAACTTGTCTACAGAAAGTGTCATTATGCATTTTTAGCTAAGGTCACTCATTAGTCAGTTATTTACAGTCAAACTCAAATTTTATTAAAATTTTAAAGTATTATTTTGCTTTTTTTCGGTCAAAGATGAAAATACTAAGTAATTCGTAAAAGTGCTTGGGACAAAAGTTATAGGGAATTTAATAACGAGTAAATTGATATATATATAATATGGTATCTACGGTCACGAAAATCTTGTAATGGCCGTCCAAAGCGAGAGCGGTGCCGGTTGCGGGCAGGCGCTGGGTTCGCGTCGGCCGCCGCGAGCCAACGACTGTTTCGCTCATCGTGCACCATGTAGATATGAATAACTTTGACAGTGACGTTCAAAAAAGTTTATCTTAGAGAAACACGTATTATGAATATTTCTACCTTCATTCGGTCCACGTTTTGTAACATTGCGTGTAAAAAAGTGTTTGTCATAGTTTTTAATTTCTAAATGTTTAAACTTATATTATAGTTTAGGCACCGCACTTTAAACATTTTTGGGTGCGTTAAATCGGGTATTCATGATTATAAGATGATTAAGCTTAATGATTTCAACAATGTTTGCCCTCGGGGGACGAACGCAACATGGAAAATTATGAAAAATCTTAACATTTTCCCACATTTTAAACTTTTTTGTAATTTTTAGCGAATTTCCCTATAGGGAATACGCTATTACGGTAGTAGCCATGGTAAGACCTAAGCCCGGGACCACTTTACTTTTTCATTTTGAGATCCCCAGAAGCCAAAAACACCGTTCGTTCCTTTTCATATATATGTATATATATATATATCTATCTATATATCTATATATCTATATATCTATCTATATATCTATATATCTATGTGTCCGTGGTACTGATAACTTTTGAAGGAGACCTCCGATTTTGATGAAATTTGGTATGGAGGTGTAAGACCAGGTCTATTTTCATGAGTTCGCAAACCAGCATTGTCGGGTTATGGGAACGGGGTTTTATGGGGTTTCAAAGGGGTCAAAATTGGGTTTTTGGCATTTTTGGACCTCAATTTTAAAAATTCATGAATTTTAACTAAAACCATTCTAAAGAGCTTAAAAAAACAAACAATTTAGTATTTTGAATTTTTAACTTAGCTTAAATGGTTACGGAGAAAATCCAAAAATGTGTTTTCCATGTTATTCTTATGGGAAATCAAGAAAACCCTATATCTTACTTATTTGTTGACATAACTTAATCAAATTTGGTATGTACATTATCTAGATAGGGTTTAATTTATACTTGCTTACAAAACCCATATGGCGGCAAACCTACATACTCACCCCCATGGGGTTTATGGGGAAATAAAAATTGTCAGAGCTTGATACAATTTTGTGTTTACATTCACCAATTATTGATTAACTTAGATTTTCTAACAATGCCCCATGGCAGCAAACCTACATACTCGATCCTATGGTGTTTTTATGGGGAAAGTAAATAATCTAAAATTCCATTGGAAATTCGCTGAGTATGCAGGTCTGCTGCGACGGGGGTATTTTAAAATTTTCATTTTTAAATAAAAAAAAAATTAAATTTTAGTCTTAAATTTTTATATTATTAACACTATTTTTCATGTTAATAGACCTATTTCAATGCATGTGTCCATTTAATTGAAAATATAAGCGAATGCCAAAGCAAGTATCAGCGTTAAATAAGCGATTAAAAATAATCAGGTCGGTAGATCTATGCCTGTGGTTTTTTTATATGGGTTTAAAGGGACCAAAAGTCATTATTTTCCATTTTTCATAACTTACTTACTGAAACTTCACAATGTCATTTGAACAGCTTATAAAATAAATATTTCAGTGATTTGAAATTTTTAATAGGTTACTAGTGCACGTTTTGCTCGAAATCGAGCAATTTATTTTGATACAATAAAAAAGTTACATTTAGTTCTAAGTCAATAACATCCGACCAATCCAATATTGTGAATATCAGTCAACCCTAAAAACTACAGCTGTACGTTAACTGATGTTTAAAATGCTCGAACCAATCTCAAAGTTATTCTAATGGGAAATTTTCACATTCAATTTGTGGATAGCGCACTTATTTTATGTCCGATTCTCATAAATTTTTTGCTTAAACAACTACAGACCAAACCCTATTAAACGACACCAAAAACTTGAAAATCGGCTGAGAATTGTAGGAGGAGTTCTCTACAAAAAAAAAAAAAAAAAAAAAAAAAAAAAAAACTTAGCGTATTAAATAAGTATAGATTTGGTGGCAGAGAAAATTTAAAAACATACAATACAAAAAAAACATGTTTAATTTACGGGAAATAACGAAACCCCATCTCCCTTATTTTTCATATATCTTCATAAAATTTAGTATGCACATTCATACAGTTAAGGATAGTTATTATTATCTCCAAACATTCATTTCACAGTTATACTACGTAAAACACAGTTAGTATCCTTTTTTTATAAATTGCATCATCATTATATCAGGGTCCATGAGTAGAAGTATCTTTTGGGTACCATATATAATGTTTATATTTCATTAGCCTATTGCCATAGCAATATATCATACTCGTTATAGCATGCCTGCGTACTAACCAAAATTATACATAACATAATCATGAAGTTTATAAAAATCACATAGGTCTACGTTTACTACTGATGTAGGAATATGTAGAAATTGCTGTGACTGGACCATTTTCGACAAATAAAATTTAATCCTAAATATTTGAAAGTCCATACCAAGTTTAGTGCAGATGTAAGTGTACAAAGGTAGCAAGATAATTGGATCTACCGGTAGTTATTTATAATAAAATAAACATATTTTAAATTGTGTGTTTTTTTTTTATATGCATCCAGATAAGTTATTTCAATAATTCAAAGCAATTATTTGTTTTTATGAGCTCTTTCAAAGGGTTTAATCTGAAGTGATAAGTTTTAATAAGTAAGAGAAAGATATATAAATACTTTTTTTATTGATTTACAGATTTCATTTTGAACTGGCATACCAAATTTTATCAAAATCACACGTTTGTTATGGGGATGTTTTGAATTTTTTAATTTAATGGATAAGCTAGCCAATAGCCCGTAAAAAACTACGGCTAATCTTTAAGACTTGTTATGTATTTAAAATATATAAATGTGAAGTATTATAATTTTTATTGGTCACAGAATTCCCTGAAAATTCTGGAAGGGTATTAATCTGAAACCAATATTCTACCATTTCTTTATCAAACTTTAAGTGTCTACAGTAAGCGTTTCAGTTTACTGAATACAAGTCAATATGACTATCTCAAATTCTAAACCCATCGCAGACCTTTTCTTCATGATTCACTGTAGTCTCGAGGGAAATAGTATATTCCTCACTAGTCCGGAAAGTGGTCGTTATCGGTGCAAGATCGAGTTTCAAGTACGAGGCAAAGCCGAGTACTTGAATTCGATCGAGCACCGATATACCACTTTCGGACGAGTTACGAACAGTACTTGGACAGTAAACATGCATCATGTTTAAGGTTGGTATTTTCTAAATAATATGCCACAAATTCGATCTCAAGAGGTCAAATATGTCAAAAGTTATTGCATTTCATAGTTTCAGCGCAGTATTATTTCCAGTGAAGTTTGACCGCCTGCATAATTCAGGCTCGTTCATTCATTTGAGGTAGATTTTGCAGTATTAAAATCTACTAATGCCTTTTTTATGTACAAATCAACCTATCCTTACATTTAAAATTTTTTACTAACTCCTAGTGGGCTGAACTCAGTGGCATTGAACACTCAGAAATAGCGTTTTAACGTTCAGTAATAACAAAGGTGTGGTTACAGGTAAAAATTACAAAAAAGTGAAAAATGTGAGAAAATGTTAAGGTTTTTTACTGTATGCCATGGTGTCACAAAACGTGGACCGAGTGGAGCTAAAGATATTCATGATACGTGTTTTTATAAGATACACTATTTAGGCTTTCAACTGAATTAACATTTTTTTTACTTACTTAAATTTATAATAACAATATCAATATTAAGCTGTCTCCAGACTTTTCCGCATCCCTCGTAAATAGTACTGTTGATTGAAACGTAATTAAAATTCTAAAAACTAGAAATTTTTAATAAATTTCATACAGTTATACCAATATTCATGTTTATTTCTATTTCTTGACGAAATGTTTTTTTTACCTCAATGAATAATATATTAAAACATACGTTAAGACAAATAGCTTATATCTAGTGTTAGTTTTAAGTCAGGTTGAAATCATTAAAAATAAACTCTATTTATATGTTACCAAAATTTTTACCAATCATCACATTTTAAATACAAATTTAAACTGTGTTTTTTTATCATTGCTACCTCGTAAATTATTAGTGGTCTGCTTAAAAAAAGAAAGATAATACTTAGTTAATCAGCAGTGATAGTCTTAGATTGGTCTAAATAAGGTTTAATTGTTATTTTAAGAATTTATTGGCATTTCACAAGGGATTTTAAATTTTTCCTATCATCTAGGGGCCAAAAGAAATCCATTGACCCCAAAATGATCACTATATGTTTAGTAGTTTTCTCTCTAGACGCTTAGATGCAATCTTTATATACGATATGCCTGGATAAACATTTGCAAAAATTGTGTTTTTCTAGAGAATTAAAAATGAAAATTTAACATCGTTCCGGGCTTATTTCAAACAATGAATACTACTGTGTAAGCTGCTAAAACCTCAATTTGAAAAATAACTAAATTTTTAAATAGCTTAACTAGAAAACTACTCATTATATTTTTAAATTATTGAGGTCTTAAATTGTATGGAATTAAATGCAGTGAAATACGAGGATAATCTTTTAGAACACCTTTTTTAACTAGGAGCAGGTAAAAGTTACAAAAAATTGAAAAATGTGTGAAAATGTCAAGTTTTTTCTATTTTAGACCTAGATGTCACAAAATATAGACCAAATGACGGTAGAAAATATTAACCTACCTTCATATTGTCTATATTCATATTTTATGTATTCATGGTACGTGTTTTTATAAGATAAACTATTTTCAACGTCACTGTCAAAGTTATTCATATGTACATGGTGCACGATGTAAATATCCGTTGACTCGCGGCGGCCGGCGCGACCTCAGCGCCAGCCCGCAACCGGCACCGCTCTCGCTTTGGACGGCCGTTACAATATTTTCGTGACCGTAGATACCATATTATACATATCAATTTACTCGTTATTAAATTTCCCATAACTTTTGTACTAAGCAATTTTACGAATTATTTCATATTTTCATCTTAGACCTAAAAAAACAAATTAATACTTTAAAATTTTAATTAAATTTGAGTTTGACTGTAAATAACTGACTAACGAGTGACCTTAGTTAAAAACGTATAATAACACTTTCTGTAGACAATTTAACAAGGAATACAACAAAAAAAGATTTAGGACGCTAGTCCTTTTCGTAACGATTTTACAAGGGTTTTTATGAACTCATGCAATTAGGGGTCCAGGGGGCTTTAAAGGGGGGCTGTGCGAAATGCCACCAGGGGATTTTTGGGGACTTTTGGGGTTTTGACCCCTAAGGTAGGTACTATTGAATGGTACAGGTTTCAGACTGTTACAAATTTGTTCCGACGTTGGCCCATTTTTGACCTTCATTGACTGGGCTATACGCCGGTCGGTGCCTGTCTGGTCATGGCGGCCGGCCCGTTCCGGTCGCGCGATAAGAGAAATAAGAAATTGCCGGACGTGGCTTGCCACCGTAATTCAATTCAACGAAAACTTTTCCTTTTATCTACAGTGAAATTAAATACTGTGTTAAACCGTTTCTTGTAAATGAATATTGAAATTATAATACAGATCTTATGTAACATGTAAAAGAAATATCACTTGCTGATTTTTACATGTTACAAGTTATATTTTGAAATTTAAAGCTTTGAGCGACAACATTGAATCAGGTCATACATGAAAATCAAGTTCCAAAATACTTTATGAGCTCCTCCATAAAATGACAGTAAAAAAGATCTATCAACGTCAAAATAGATTTTTCTAGGTTTCAAAGTTTTAATAATTTTTTTATTTTTATTTATTATTATTATTTTTTTAACAAGTGTATAACTAATAGTCTTGTAGGTTATTTTATACATTATCATTAAGTTGAATTGTTTTAAATATTAAGAATACATAAATATTGTTGGAAGAAAATGGAAAACCATAAATTCATAACTATACATTATGATCCCCTTACAACTGCACCCACCGATTCAGTTTCTATCCCTCTAAATCCCCTCCTGATTGTGAGACAAATCCAGGCATTAGTGACTTGTT